>JAGFPH010024604.1:0-11284 GCA_018207615.1 Philaenus spumarius
TATTGATAATTTAGTTGTACTAGAGTATACCAGTCTCTATTTGGTTAGTTTCCACTGAATTTAACGAAGTATTTATGATTAAAACTTTCAAAAATTGACTAGCACTATGCACTTGCATCTACTCCTTCCAATGGCTTCATTTCAACTCTCTTTTAAAAAAGACGCCGTTCGGCGTATTGATACCAACTGCGATCGTTGTAGTATGCAGCGTTCGTTTACATGGTTAAACGTTCTGGCTTGGCGGAACAAATATAGTCCGCGTTGTATCGTAGTTTTTTACAACTTTATATTTCGTTTTTGCAAAGATTAAATTGGTTCTGGTTATACTATCAATGTATTAAGGCTTTACTATTCTATTTTAAATATGTAGTTATTAATCGTAAAGAAGTTATCCGACATAATAAATTGACTCTTTCTATTGGTCGAGTTCCTAAATAATACATTTCACAGCTGATTATAGTTTTATCGGAATATCTACACTAACTAATAATCTAATACATATTACGTGCATTTGTTACTTAAAATTAATAGAAATCACTCTTTATACAATTATTACATGTTAATAATTTGATTTACATACGCTAAATGTTTATACTAAATCATTTATGTTTTGTGACGATCGTATTAGGCCTACTGTCGGTGCAATCTGCTTGATTCGCGATTGATTTTGACCATTTCGAATTGGTACTTGAGTTGTTTTTCTTATAAAATGGCATGTCTTGTAACGGTTTGTGTCTTTAATTGTGGTTAATAAATAAATATGTGAATTTGTTTTTGTATACAGGTTCCGAAATAATAGTGAATTGTGCAGTGTTTTGGATTGAGGTTACAATAGCATAGGTTACAAGTGTTGTTTACATTATATTGCTCTGGATTTCTTAATTCATTACTTCTAAATACATAAATTATATTGGATTTAACATACAGGTATAATGTGGTATTGGTATTTGTTCTGTTTTTGGAATTTCTATAGTTGGGTTACATATTGGTAAATAGCCTAGGCCTAGTACATTTAGGTGTTGGCTTCTGAAGGTTAGGTTTGTGATTTGATACATTATAAGCCCAATACAATATTTATTGTCCCCCCTGCCCATATTTATAATTCCATTTTTTATATTTATTGGATCATCCTTATTAAACTATTTCAAGTTACTATATATATATATATATATATAGGCCCTATAAGCTTTTAAAAAATTATGCAATGGATGAACATAAATATTGTGCTTTGGGTGGTATGTGATAGGATAAAGAAAATTTACTTAGGCCTATAACCAGTTATTTTTCATTAGAATAACTTTAATTTACTAAAGTAAAGACAGTTTACAAATAGTAGTTTACGCAACGATTGTATTATGAAGGCCTTTAAGCCACGAGTGAGATGTAAGTTGGTACACGAGCGAAGCGAGTGTTCTAAATATCTCACGAGTGGCTTAAAGGCTGAATACAATCGTTGCGTACACTACTTTATCTACGACCAAAAATATACAGGGTGTAAAAAAATAAGAAGTGTGTAATAATTCTTCAATTTGATACCCTTTTAACAGGAGTGAAATTAACATTCCTTAAAGAGAATTTGCTTTTGTATTAATTTCCTCTGGAGTTAAACAAAATTCATCACTATCACTCATGTTTGCGGAATGCGTCAACTCACGTTTGAGGTTAGTTACAATAACACACTAACATCCGGAACGTATGGGTACAATCAGCTGATGTACGAATAGCGTTATTTTTATTACAACTCTACTTCCGTCAAATGACGAGCTCTCATTGGTCTAGAGCCTATTATGTAAAGTGACTCCTGTTAGGTAAAGATATCATTACCTAATAGGGTTGGCTTTTGGTTTGTAATGTACCTCTTTCTGATGTTACTTGTAATAGCGTTATTGGTGTTTATTGCAATGGTCGTAGATAAACATAGTTACAACATTGCAACATTTTGGTAGTTCTTTACTCATTATTTCACTTCTTAATTTTTATAGGCTATTTAACTGAAAAAAGCGCACTGTTACTAAAAGTTGTGCCATTGGCTGGGAGAACTTTATTATACGATTTTATTTACATTTTTCACTTCACAACACTAATTATCAACTCAACTTGTCACATTTTCACTGATCTACACATCGTAGGCCTATCTCTCCTGAAACAGAAAAAATAACAGATTTTTTTAAACACAGAGGAAACATGATATACATATCAATACCCTATACTAGGGAGGGAGACCCTTAAGATATATTATAAAGATGGATAAAGGTGTATTATTAGCTATACATTATTTTTAATAAAGATATGGAGGATTAATCAAACCGTAGTTAATTTAAATGTGTACGTTCGATTGCTTAAGTTTATGATATAACGAGAGTTAAGTTACACTAAAGATCCAGCATTATTTTTATTTATATCTACTCCTATAAATTAACATAACCTACAAATTAGAAATACAAATTAATGCTATGAAATCAGCTGTTAATGGAAGTTTAGAGGTGTAAGTGATTAATATGGTAATAAGATACAAACACTGGGTCAACTTCAAATTTTAAGATATTTTAGTTAGACAGCATATTAAAGAAGAGTTAACTAAAATATTATTGTCTAACTAAACTATCATAAAATTTGAAGCTAACCCAGTCTTTGTAAACTAGGCCTATTCACCATTAATATCAGATTATTTATTCTACCAACAATACGCATCTTCAATCAGTTGAGCTATATATTTTAAATAGATAAACAATATTTTTTAAACTATCTCTAAGCTTACACCCAATTTTCTTTTAACTCTGCGATACTCGCGCGGTCTACCGAAACTCCAATACTCGCGCGGGCTACAGTTGTAGCCCACTACATTTTTTTTTTTTTAGAACCATAAACTCGATGTTTTTTTTTCTATATTTTTTTTATAAGTTCATATTTATATTAGTTACTATGGAATATATATCATGGTCTAATTTTCTTTTTAAAACTGTACTAAAAAAATCATTGAAAAATAGTCTGCTTGTAAAAATTTTTGAACTTTCGAAATTTTTATAACTTTGCGACTGAAAAACTATTTTTTTTTCAGGGCATGAATAATTTAAACTACTTTTATAATAAACCAAATTTATTACTGAACACAGAGTAACAAATGTTTACAGTAAATTACATATTTATACCTTATAATTATGAAAAATTAATACATTGCACAATTTTCGTAAAAATGTAACTAAAAATTATAAGTGTTTGATAGAATAGAAAATATATTTAAAAACTTTTGTGTATCCTGGTACTTTACTGGCCGTTGAGGCAAGCACGGCATACAATGGTAGAATGTTCTGGACACACCTTGTGGCCACACAACTCGCAACACTTCCGAGTAGATCGGTCACGTGCTCGGCCGCACAGGTAGCAGCGACCCACTTTGTCATCTCTTGGAACAGGTTGAGGCCGAGGTTCTTCAATGCCCAAGATCTTGCGTGCTCTAGCTTTCATATCAGTTGGAAGAGCAGGTGATTCTAAACGTTTTCTTATCTGTGGATGAATAAGTTGCCAGGCAAGGCTCTCGAGGAATTTTCTTCTCGTTGTCATTCGATCTGGATCATTGTTGAATGTATAAACGCGGGTAGCATTGATTCCAGATATATTTAAAAGATCAAAAAAGAGTGCCATTGGCCAGCGTTTAGTATTTCTTGAGACATCATATTTACTACACATCTGATCAACCGAATCAACACCAACTTTTGTTTTGTTGTAAAAGGTGATAATCTCTGGTTTACGTGACGCACCACTCTCAGGATCAATTTTCTGGTCAGGGTGCAGAGTACTAACTAAAATAACTGCTTTGTTTTTCTTGTTGCAATATGACACAAGAGTCTTTTCCTTGTGATGAGCAAAAAGGGACGAATACACTTCACGATTCTTGTTCGCTTTGAACTCTTGAGGTATACTTACTCTATTAGCCCTCAATGTTCCAACTAACGTCAATTTCTCTTGAGTGAACAACTTCTCTGCCAGAGGGATTGAGGAAAACCAATTATCGGTTGTTACATTGCGATTTGTTCCTGCAATAGGTTCGCACATTCTAATTGTTACATTATCTGCTGATGGTGAAAGTGCGAAAGGGCCTTCCGGTTGCTTGCCCACGTATACTTCCAATTTTACCGTGTACATGGTTTTAGCACAGTCTAATGAAAACACTTTAACACCATATTTTCCAGGCTTGCTAGGAATATATATCCTAAAAGGACATTTGCCTCGAAACTTGACTAGTTGTTCGTTTACTGTGCAGAACTCGCTAGGAGTGTAATACCTCTTGAAGTTGTTTACGACCATTTCAAAAAATTCTCTGATAGGAGCTAGGCGGTCAATTTCCCTCCTTTGAGCACGGTCACGAACATCATCAAATCTGAGGCACCTCATCAAAAATTGAAAACGGTTTCGACTCATAGCTAAATAACATGATTCAATTCCACTACCACGAGAGTTATTCCAAATACCTATTGAGTTCTTTCTGGCACCACCCAAACAACCTTTAGAAATAAAATCCCAATCAGAGCTCGAATTTCTGTTTCGTCTGTTCTTCTTGCGTCTCGCTCACGTGAAAAGTTGTCTTTTAGTGTAGATATGTAAATATTTGTACTACTAACAATTATTTGAATGATTTGGTCGTCATAAAAAGATCAAAACAGTTTTGCTCTGAAGTGGCATTACGAGCTGCGCGCGTACTCCCAGGCAAACGTAATACGATGTCGTTAGCTCTTGTACGAACATTAGGGGGAGCATGGGGAGTTTTACTCCACTTCATCACACTCTTATCCTTATGTATGGAAAAATATAAGTTATCTAATGGCGTATCATCTTCATCATCATCTTCGTGATCATTTTCAAGCGCTTCATCATCTCGAGTAGTCTGTGGTCCCAAAGTGTTATAAGTTACGTCCTCATCCTCCAAATGAATTTTTTTTTCGATGGAATCACTCTCCCCATCATCACTGTCATTTACAATATCGTCCGGCTCATCATCACTGTCAATGATGTTCAAAGCACTCAAAATATCGTCATCACACAATCGAACACGCTTTTGTTCACTCATAGCACCAACACTCGCGCGGGCTACAGGTGTAGCCCAGACAACTTTGATCAAACGCAACACGGACTACTACACTCGGCACCGTGCGAAAGCACACTGAGCCTACGTGTCGGAATCTGACTAGAAGGTACTGAGACTGTCCCCCCTCCTCAACAACACGTGGCGACATTACAAGCCTAACATATTGGCTGGGCTACACCTGTAGACCGCGCGAGTACCGGAGGGTTAAATTATTTGTAAATTTTAATATTTTTTCTACAAATTTTGGGGATATATACCCTACATACCTATGATTCATAATTTCAATATTTATTCTACAATACAAAATACCGGTACCTAGTAACACACTTTAAATGGAGAACAATTTTTGATAATTTATAATTACAATGTCTTGTTTTTAGACTTGACGAATTTAAATCAAGCGAAAACTTTGCCTCCGTCGTTTTACGGACATTTCAGTGTTTAAATTCATAGTAACTTATGAGAATGTTAGCTGACATTACTGTACAAACATTAATGTATAAACATACATTATATTATAAACCTCTTCAAAATTAAAAGTAGTACCTAAACTGTAAAATAGGTTAGGCCTAAACAACTTAATAATAAACAAGAAAATATAACATTTAACATTGGTTTTGACTTTATAACTTAAATATCTAATTGTTTGTGGCTCTTCTGACTCTCGTCGCAGCTATAGGTAACATATATTTTGTTTTACCTAGTTTTTGGTTGCTTTACCATCTGTTACTATAGACATGGCGGTTTAGTATAGTTTGTTTTTATTTCATCATGTGATGAGTTCAATTCATTTGTTGGGGATAAGTACACTGGGTTGGGAATTGCTTTGACATTATAGTTCAAATATAGTTTTGTTTTAATTAACACTGGGGACATCACTTGTTGGGGAAAACACTGTAAAGTTTGCCTTGTTTGCACAGTTTGTTTTTTGGGTTATGGGGAAATAACATGGTTTATTTGGGGAACACTTGGGGTAGTTAACACTGATGTGGGATTGCATCATACATCGTCGCACTTAGTTTGGTTAACACGAGTGTTTACATTGTTCGTTTGCTTTTTGAGGTTACATCTAGTATACTTTTGGTAAAGTGGTACTTATTGGTTAATACATGAGTTTAGTTTATATACACTAATGCGGATTATCACATATTGTGTTTATGTTTCTAGTTGGTTTGTAGATGAATCGTTTCATTATTTAATTAGTTGGTAAGATCATTTGGTCATTATTTAATTGGTCTGTACAAGATGGTCGGTTTTTATATTCCTTTAACATAGATATATGGTATGGCCCATAGGTTTTGTTATACTCGTCGATTAGTGTGTATGTTGCTTTGCCGATCCTTTTCAATATTTTAAGTGGTCCAACATAAATTGTAAACAGTTTAGCGGTTTCGCCGTAGCCTTGGCTAGATTGGGGGAACGATTTGACTAATACTAAGTCGTTTTCTTTGAAGGTAGATAATTTGTGTGTTTTATTGAATTTGTCTGCTCGTTTTGTTTGCATGGCCTGGATTCTTGTTTTTGTCAGTTCTAATTTTTGTTCTAAAGGGGTATCATTAGTAAATGGGCTGTGTATAATTTCTGTCCAAAATCGATGGTCTTTCTGATTAAGCTGCAATTCGTTGGGGGTGAATTTAGTTGTCTCATGCTGTAATTCGTTTAAAAATTGATTAATTGTGTCTATACATGTTGCCCAATTCCTATGGTTATGTGAGCAATAGGTTCGGAGACATCTTTTTATTTCTCTAATAGGCCGTTCTGCCATGTTTGACATAGGGTGGTATACAGGATTTAGTATATGCTTAATTTCGAATTCATCTAATTTATTTATCCAAATTTTGCTCTTGAATTGTGTGCCATGGTCAGTTAGTATCCTACGTGGCGGTCCGAAAATAGGTATATAATTGTTGAACATTCTGTCCGTTACAGCTTGTGCGGTTGCACGTTTGATATTATATAACTTAACATACTTAGTAAATGTGTCAAGTACAATGAATATGTATTGGACACCTCCTCGGCTTTTTGGTAGAGGTCCAATTAAATCAACAGCTATTAAGTCACCTTTGCCGTCACATTTGACTCCACTTGCCTTTCCATACAATGGGTGATTATTATGTTTACATTTTTGACAAACGTCACAAGTCCCTATAATTTTTCTTATGCGTCTCGACATATTTTTAAATATGAAATCTTCTTGTAGTGTTATCAGGCATTTCTTAGCACCACAATGAAGGTAATATTGATGACATTCTGTTACTAAGTCGTCGACTAATATGTTAGGTATTACTATCAACCAATTTTGATCATGTTTTTGATACAGTATATTATTGTGTATTCTAAATTTGTTTTGTTCGTCGGTCTTATTGTCCATAGTTAAATTTAGGGTTGTTAGGTATTTTTGTCTGATGGTTGGATCGTCTTGCTGAAGTTGTGGTAAGGTTTTAAGGTTATCTCTAAGCGTTGAACTGAACTGTCTCTCTATGTTTGCTACTATTAATTCTGAAGATGGGTCGGTTTGTAATTTGGAATTTTCATCAATTTTGACTCTACTTAGTAGATCGGCCAATGTATTATTAGTGCCTTTGCAATGGATAATTTCGAAAGGATAGTCCTGAAGCGCTAATATCCATCTAGTTAGCCTAGCGTTTAGTAGTCGGCATGTTTTCAAAAAGGTTAGGGCCTTATGGTCGGTTATTATTGTTAATTTTGCGTTTACAATATAGTGTCTGACCTTCTGTATGCAGTATACAACTGCTAATAATTCCTTCTCGGTTGTTGTATATCTTATTTCACAATTTTTAAGGGTCTTGGAGATGAATATTATTGCTTTCTTATTATTATTGTTATCAATTTGGTATAGATGGCCTCCAATGGCAAAATCAGAGCTGTCTGTCTGTAGGTAGTATGGTTGGTTGGGTATTGGATGGCTTAGGACATTTGTTTTTAGAAATAACCTTTTGATTTCCTGGAAAGTGTCTTCATCTTTGCTAGTCCAAATAAATTTAGTCTTTTTAGAGGTAAGTCGCATGAGAGGTTGTATTGTTTTAGAGTATTTATCAACGAATTTGTTATAATAATTTATCCCTCCGAGGAAACGTTTCAATTCTTTTCTAGTGGTAGGGGATGGAAAATTTTGGAAGCAGTTAATTTTTTCTGGATCTGGTTCTAGGCCTGTGGTCGTGAGATAATATCCTAGAAAAGGTACTCTGTCTCTACAAAATATTGATTTACTTAACTTTATAGTCATGTTAGCTTCGCTTAACTTTTGGAATACAAATTCTAAGTGTTTTAAGTGTGTCTCAAAATCTGGTGAAACTATTCCTATGTCATCTATATAAACGAGTGAAAAGTCTTCTATTGAGTTACGAAATACATGGTCTAATGCTCTTACTAAAGCGGCTTGCGATGTTGATAGGCCAAACGGGATAACGACGTATTGGTACACTTTTCCTCTGAATTGGAATGCAGTGAATTGTCTCGATTCTGGGTCTAATTCTATCTGCCAGTAGGATGATGTCAAGTCTAGTGTAGTTATCCAATTAGAATTACTAGCTTTGGCGAGCAGCTCGTTTATGCTTCGGTTGCACTCGTAGTCAGGAGTGATAAGTGCATTTATTCTTCGCATGTCCAAACACACTCTTAAGTCTCCGGATTTCTTCTTGACTATTATTATCGGGTTGACGAATGAACTGTTTGATACCTCGATTATATTGTCGTCTAACATACTTTGTATCTCCCTTTCCACAGCATCTTGTAGGTTGATTGGGATTGGGTACGTTTGTGCTCTGTAATTTTCTGGTTTCTCCACTTTTATATGGTGTTGGTACAATCGACATCTGCCTGGTTTCTCAGAAAATACGGATTGATATCTTGTAATTAGTTTAACTATTTGTTCCTTTTGATTTTGTTCCAATTTTTCGTTGTCCTTTATTGCGTTTTCTATCTCATTTCTAACATCTTCAGTCTCTTGCGCGTCATCATTTATCCATTCTTCATTGTTCTTATCATAATTTAAAATTCTACATCTTATCGAGTCATTATATTCGCTTCCAAACTTCATTTTTAACATTACATTGTGACTATTCTGCATTATCAATGTGTTTTCGTCGAAGTTTATATCCATTCTCAGTAACCTTATTGTATCTATCCCTATGATGCAATCTTTTATTAAGTGCGGTACAATTATGCACTGCATATCGAATTGAATTTGCTGTATTTCAGCCTTTAATAAAATAATGAAAGAAATTTTCTTGGATTTTGTGTTTAGCGCTGTCGTGATGTAGGTATTGGTGACTGGCAATTGTTCGAAATGTTTTATGTTTTCTTTGTTGTTTTGGAACCAAGTATCAGATATACAGGTTATCGAACTTCCTGTGTCGATTAAAGCTTTTGTTGGGATACCATTGAGTTTTATCTCGATTTCAGGGCATTTGAAATTAGTTGTTTGGTTTTCAGTTTCCGGGTTATCTTCTTGTAATAAGAATTTTGTATCACAATACATGTTCAATATCTGGTGATGTGTGTTGTTTTGGTAATTGTTTGGCATGTGTCCGAAATTTATTTTATTTGTTTGCACTGGAGTATTGTGTGAAGTGGAATTTTGTTGTTCAGGGTAGACTTCACTTGTACAGCCATTAAATGATTTAGTTTCTTTTATTACGCCAGTGCTTTGGAGTTTAACGCTGGTTGGTCAGTGTTATCCTCTACAGCTGGTTTGTCTCTAGTCGTCGGTTCGAGATGAGTCGGTTTAGTAGTCGTAGCAAGTAGTTGGCATACCCTATGTTGTTCTACAGTTGGGTAGGCGCTTTGTCTTCTTTCTTGATACACGTTGTTTGTATGGTTCTGGTAATTGGGTCTATTGTTGTGTTGGGGTACAGTTCTGAAATTACTTTGGATTGGTCCAGGTTGTCGTTCAAATTGTCTATACGGCTGTTGTCGCTGTGGGGGTCCATATCTCGAATTATTGAGTTGACCGTTATGGTGGAAGTTTGATCGCTGGGGTGGTGAAAATCTGGATGGGCTGTCGTACGGATGGTCTCTTTGTGGTTTATATCTCGAATTGTTATTTTCAGCCTGCTTGTATGGTGTATTTCTGACATGATTTTGGTTTCCAGTAGATGAATATTGTTGGTTTGATCTATAATTTTGATTAGCTGCTCCTCTCGGATTGAAGTGGTTTCTCCTTCGTATTTCTGCGTTCGTCTCTTCTGTATCTTCTCTCTGTAGAAGATCAGCGAACTCTTTGATATTTATAATATTCTGGACTCGTTGAGCGTCTCGTATACGCTGGTCAAAATGTTCCACTAGCGCTGCTATGATGTCCTCCTCCTTTGGTTGGGGTATCATCGACTTCATAGTGAGAACTCGGTCAATGAAGTATTCGCTTCTGGACTGTTTTCCTCCTGACCTGTACTGTTCGAATTCAAGTTTCTGCCGTGTTCCTCTCTGCACGTCCCTATTCCAAAATTTTGCTAAAAATTCCGTGCTGAACTGTTGGAAGTCTTCAATGTCATCTTTTATTAACTGCCACCACTTTGCTGCTGCACCTTCGAGGCTGTTTTCGATCATATCGAAAAGACAGTCTTTATTGTCGCCGGTCTGGTTTATTTTACGGTTCGTTAGTCGCTCGTAATACCTAGTTATCCTATATAAATAATCATTGGGGTTGTTCCGTCTCCCGTTAAAATGTGGAAGAGTGGGCGTCATGGGATTACTGCTGTCGTGACTATTTCCATTACAAATCACGTTAACTGGAGTATGCATTGGGTGTTCGGCATTACTTCTGGGTAAGTCAGCTATCATAACTTTCATTTCGTTTATTATTGTACTTTTGGTTTCTCTTAATTTGTCATTTAGAGTGCATTCCTGTTGTGTCAATGACTCATTTAAAATTTGGCTGTTTATTGTTGTGTCTAGTCTAATTTCTAAGTTATCGATTCGTTTATTATTATTTTCGATAGTCTGCTCAATTTCTGCCAATTTGTAAGTAAATTGTGTTTCTACTTTGTTTATTTTATTAGCTAGGCAATCCTTTACTTCCTCTAGCTCGGTTTGTATTTCTTGAAAACTATGGCCTAAAAATGTTTGTATGTCAATTTGATTTTGCTTAATTTGTAGTTCTAGTTTCTGTTCATTTTCTTTAAATTTGTTTTCGAATTGTTGTTCGTTTTGTTTGAATTTGTTATTTAATGTTTGGTCTAA
>JAGFPH010024605.1:0-11283 GCA_018207615.1 Philaenus spumarius
AACAAGAGAAAGTACCACCGATGAAATTTAAACAAGGTGATAAAGTTAGGATTAGTAAAAACAAGAGAGTGTTTACAAAAGGTTATTTACCGAATTGGACAAACGAAATATTTTCTGTACATAGAGTACAACCCACAACCCCCGAAACATATCTGTTAAAAGATCACAAAGGCGAGCTGCTTAGCGGAGGATTTTACGGACATGAAATGAGTAAGTCTTCCATCGGTGATGTGTATTTGGTAGAGAAAATATTGAAAA
Source organism: Philaenus spumarius (assembly GCA_018207615.1). Classification (NCBI taxonomy): domain Eukaryota; kingdom Metazoa; phylum Arthropoda; class Insecta; order Hemiptera; family Aphrophoridae; genus Philaenus; species Philaenus spumarius. The sequence continues at coordinate 259 of JAGFPH010024605.1, forward strand.
GAAAGGGTGATAAAGTATTAGTTAGATGGATCGGTTATGATAAAACCGAAGATTCTTGGATACCTAAAAAAGATTTAATTTAACATTTTCATGGCATAATGTTTTTTGTCAACCTATAAAAAACACATGTATAAAGTTATAATGGAAATTATAAAACAAAATGACAAACTAAAAGTTGATAATATTAACATATTTAGTGACATCGCATCCGACGGAATTGGTAAACATGGGAGTTTATTACCCGACTCTGTTAGATGTTTAATAAGCGGTCCTTCTAATTGTGGTAAGACTAACGTTGTTTTTAATCTGCTAACCGATGATAATGGGTTAAAATTTAACAACGTGTACGTATTTTCAAAATCGTTAAATCAGTCTAAATATCGTTTGTTGGAAAAAGTGCTGTCTCAAGTATCGGGTGTGGGATACTTTAAATTTAAAGACAACGAAGATGTTATTCACCCCAATGATGCTAAACCGTATTCGATATTTATATTTGATGATGTATCTTGCGAAAACCAGGATAATATTCGAGCTTATTTTGCAATGGGAAGACATAACAATGTTGATTCGATATATATAGGTCAAACATATAGTAAAATTCCAAAACAATTGATAAGGGATAACGCAAACTTGTTGGTTATATTTAAACAGGATGAAACAAATTTGAAGCATATATATAACGACTCGGTTAACACTGATATGACGTTTGAGATGTTTAAAGAAATATGTAGTAAAGCTTGGAGTGAAAAGTACGGATTTGTCGTTGTTGATAAAGAACGTGAGTTAAATAACGGACGTTATAGAATTGGGTTTGATAATTTCATTTTATTAAAATGATAAATGAATAAAATAATGTTATTGCATGAACATCATTGCTACAGTTAACATCGGTGTAATAACATGATGGAAAAAGAACAGTTAATAAATAAATTGAAAACTCTAAGCGATTCGGTCCGAAAAAAGAAAAAAGCTTTAACAGTAGACATAAATAAAAAAGTTGAGTTTTTACAAAACACTTTCAACCCTGTAATTGATACATCGAACGAGGATGAACTTAACCTGAAAGAAAAGTCATCAACAATTAATACAACTGAGGAGAACGTTGAGCAAAATGAAAATAATGGAATGATACCTTTTAAAATACCTCTTAATATTCCTGATAAAGGTCTACTTACTCGAAAATATCTGTCGAAATTAGAATATGATGGTTATAAAGGTAAAAAGAGAAAAAATAGTCATGTTTTCGGTGCTCGAATTGAGAATAACGCTTTAATGGTCGGCAGCTCCGAACTTATATTTGATGATTCTGATAACATTATTATAAACAACAAGGTTTTCAAAGGTACACCTGGTCTGTTTGAGTTGGTATTTAATACCAATCCTAAACAGTTTTCAAAAAAGGATTTATCTAACTTTAAAAATATCTGTATTGAAACAAACGTTCATAGAATAAATTATTCCCAAAACAAACCTATTTATCGAAATACGTCAAAAAAATACAAACATATAATTTTACGATTATTTCCACCTAGAAAAAAGAAAAGCGGATCTGAAATAAATCTTAAAACTGCAAACCAGTCGAACGTGCTTTATTACAACGATATAAACGATTTAGTAGATAGAATGAGATTACTACACGATGTTAAAAATGCCGGTCACACAGGGGTGGATAATGAAATGATTGCTTTAGTTAGTGAATTAAAAAGAAGAAACGTTATAGTTTAAATGCTCATTTTAATTATGAGCGTTGACAAGTTCGGACGTCATGAAAACTCTCTAATGAGAGAGTCTATGAGAGGGGCACCTGGACAGGGTTTCAAACTTACACCAGAGGGTAACTATGATATGCAAAATAAAATTCTACGAAATGTCAGTCTTCCGATATTAGATGAAGATGTTGCAACAAAACGTTATGTACAGAAAACACTCCGAATAAGGATAGTGAAAAATGGTTGTTTTCAAATAAAAGATTATCGAATATAGGGAACCCTGTTTCTGATAAGGACGCTGTTAATGTGCTATCAATGAAGCAGTATACAATGACTATATCCGGATTAGACGCTTACAATGCGAATAAGCGTAAAATAATAAATATGTCTAGTGGAACCCATCCATACCATGCTGCTACTTTAAAAAATGTGCACAATATGTGTTTACATGTATCGGACAAGCATAAAGAGGTATATAAATTATTTGCTGCGAAAGTTTTTCACTATATACACAAAGTAATGAAGACGTATCCACAAGGTAGAACAAGTGAGGATGAAACTAACTTTATAAATTGGGATGATGTATTTAAACCGCTTGATATATTTAAACCTCTCACTATTTAAACAGTTTCAGTATATAAAGAATAGAGAATAAATTATGAGGAAGAAATATAAAGCAGTTAGTACGAATCAAGATTTTGATAAAGTAGGAGGTGGATTAACATCGTCTGCTTTATCGGTTTTAAAAAACGTCATCAAACACATACCGGTAGGTACAGCGTTGAACAGAGCTATTGACGTATTACCATTTGAACTTCATTTACCGGGAGGTTATAGATATTGCGGTCCTGGAACAAAACTAAAAAAGAGATTAGCACGCGGTGACTCTGGAATTAATAAATTGGACGAAGCTTGTAAGCTTCATGATATAGCATATTCTAAATATAGCGATTCTAAGAATAGATCGATTGCTGATAGAGTGTTAGCTGAGAAAGCGTGGCAAAGGGTGAAGTCAAGTGATTCTAGTATAGGCGAACGAGCAGCATCTTTAGCGGTAGCATCTGCAATGAAAGCAAAATCTGTAATAGGAGGAGGAATGAAACGTCGAAACGGATCACGTTTGAAAAGTAAAAGAAGATTAAAAAATCGACGTAAAAAAAAAGGGTGGGTCAAAAAGGAAAAAGGTAAATAATCATAAAAAAAAAGGTCGAGGGCTTTATCTAAAACCATATCGAAATGTGTATTAAACAAATCGGGTAGAATCGTTATACCCAACAAACCGTTAAGCAACTATGATCTGTATCACTATGCGGATTGTTTGAAGATACCGCATTTTAGAGGAGTATTTTCAAAAGATAAACTTCCAAAAAAAATGTGGAAAAATGAAACAGGCATAGTAAATTTAGACGATTCTTACGGATCAGGCACACATTGGATATGTTATAAAAAACAGGGTGACACCGTATATTATTTTGATAGTTTAGGTAATTTACCACCTCCAAGAGAGTTAAAAAAATACTTCAGACAAACACGTGATGTATTATACAATTATAACAGAATGCAAGATGTCAATTCTACAATTTGTGGACATTTATGTTTGGATTTTTTAACGACTAACATCAGTCTTCTTTAAGATGTCGTCTTTAACAGTTTCCATAAGCGGTACAACGTCTAACCTTCGCAGTTCCTTTTTTCCTCCATTACTCTTCAAAGAAGATAAGGAATGGGATGTAGCGTTATTAGACTTTACAACGTATAATTCAATTCCAAACATTATTGAAGGAGTAAATAATAAGATTTACTACAGCGAAAACACCGGTTTTGGATTGAGAAGTTATAAAACTATTGAACTGGAAACAGGATCTTATGAGATAGAAGATATAAATAGCGTGTTACAAAACAATTTAGGCAAGCAAAATATAAACTTGAAAGCCAATAACAATCTATTAAAGAGTGAGATAACTAGCAAATTTTACATAGATTTTTCTAAACCAGCAAGTATAGGAGCTTTACTAGGATTTTCAAATAATCCTCAACCGTTAATACCCAATACAAAACATATCGGAGTTGATACAGTCAACATAATTAAGGTGAATGTTATTAACATAACTTGTAATATAGTACACGGAGCTTTTAAAGACGGTGTAGATGGTCATATAATACATTCATTTTATCCAACGGTTGCCCCTGGGTTTAAGATTGTTGAAAAACCTCATAATCTAGTGTATTTGCCGTTAAATGTCAGTCGTATTTCGGATATCAATTTAAACATATTAGATCAAGATAACGAATTAATAGATTTTAGAGGTGAAACCATTACAGTTAGATTGCATATAAAACAAAGATAGTCTAATCTGTGAGATGGGATTATCTTTTAAATCGTGTTCAACGGAAGAAAACGTTAGTAGTTTTAAACCTGTTAAACAGTTAACAAGTGAAAACATTCTTTTCTTGAAAAAACTTGGATATAAAATTATTGACGATGGATATTCTAAACATCAAGAGTGGTCCAATTTTCGACGAAACAATATGGGAGAAGGAGTATCATTCGCACAACCCTTACGCTTCATCGAGATTGGGGAATAACGATGAGATACGTATTCCTATACAACAGCAGGATGCTTACACGTTACCATGCGAAAGCTACTTATATATCGAAGGACAAGTTACAAAAAAAGATGGTTCCTCACCGTCTGTAGTGCCGTTTATAAATAATCCGATGCCATTTTTATTCGAGGAAATAAGATATGAAATTTCCGGTATTACAGTAGATTCTACAAAAAGAGTTGGTGTTACGTCTACGTTAAAAACTCTTATTTCATTACCGATGAACGAGGTGAATAAACTTTATACTTCAGGGTGGGTGTTACCAGCCGCTGCGACTATAACACCGAACAGTAACGGTTTCTTTGATTTTAGTGTACCTCTACGATCGCTTTTAGGGTTTGCAGAGGACTATCGAAGAATAATCATGAACGTTAAACAAGAGTTGTTCCTCCTACGATCTTCAACCGATACAGATGCTATTATAGCACCTACCGGAACTACGGATGCTTCGCTCGAATGGAAATTAATTTTAAATAAAATAACATGGAGAGTACCTTATGTGCGACTTGCTGATGAGCGTAGATTAACACTTCTAAAACAATTAGATTCGGATCGCGATATTGTTTTACCTTTTAGGAATTGGGAGATGCATGAATATCCTATTCTACCTAAAACGCAAAGACAAACATGGAACATAAAAACTTCAACCACTCTTGAAAAACCTAGATACGTAATTTTTGCGTTACAAACAAGTAAAAGAAATGTATTAACAGCGGATGCAGGAACGTTTGATCATTGTAAACTAATAAATATTAAACTATATCTAAACTCACAATTTTTCCCTTATGATAATTTAAATATTTCGTTTAAAAACGATAGATACGCTGAACTATATGATATGTATGCTCGGTTTCAATCATCTTATTACAATAGATCGGATGCACCTTTATTAACACCGAAAATGTTCAAAGACAAGTATCCGATTGTCGTTATAGATTGTTCTAAACAAAACGAATCAGTCAAGTCATCTACTGTCGATATAAGATTAGAGTTTGAAACCGAAGATAATATCCCGGATAATACATCTGCGTACTGTTTAATATTACATGACACGATAGTTACATACACACCTCTAACCGGTGTAGTCAGAAGAGTCTTGTAAGAATAATGATGGTGGAGTAAAGGAATGTTCAACAACAAGTTTCCCTACTCCTTCGTCTCACGTGGATAGAGTATAAAAGCAGCGAATGAACGTCGCTAGTTCACACTTTGTTTTCTGATTTCAGAGGTACAACATTGCTAGATATTATAAAATGGATTCACATCTGGATATTGCAGCAGCAGCAGCGGTGAGCCATTCAATCGATGAAAAGGGAATAGAGGAATTAAAACCCGATGTAGAAAAATCCGGAACTGTATTATATTCATCTACATCAAATGATGATGACGTTCATGATGAAATAAACGAAAGCGTTGAACAATTCTTCAGTTCGTTTAAAGAAACCCCTATTAAAGTTTCAAGAAGAGGTGATAATGAAACATTAGATGTTTTATCAGGGATATATCTTAGCATATTTTATCCTCTTACGAAGTGCATGGCAAAGAATATTATAGTCGGAGTTTTTGAAGCGCTTGGTTATTTACCAGGTGTTCTAATCAATCACTATGGAAAACATGTTTTGTTTACTATGGATACATGGATGCATTTTATTAATAACGTTAATGATTTTGAGAAACACTTATTAGAAAAAGTTAGCGGTAAGAAAACCAGAATTAGAATAAAAGATTCAGACATTGAAGTTGACAACTTGAAAATCTATGGAAAACAATATATCAGACTAAAAGATTTTTCACAACACGATGAAAAGGTATTACTAACAACTGATGAGTTTTATGTGTTGAACGGTGTATCACATGCTATTAACCGATACCTGCAACAGCTATCATTAAACGGATCTTATGTACAAAAGTATCTAATCGATGTGATTCATAACAACCCATCGGTCGAACCGGTATACGATGATATTGATTCTTCCATTTTAAACAGACTACCTCAAGAAGTTACTTCACACAGATATGTTAAACAGTTTGCTGAACTGTTAGGTGAATTATCATATAATCAGCTTGAACAGGTTGAATGATTTGTCTAAACAGACACGTGGTTTAGGCCTACTGGGGAATGGTGACCACGTTAAAATTTCACCAACGCGCCGTGAACTGTACAGCAAGACTATAAAAGGTCTACTGTGGTGTGGAAACCAGTTCATTTCTCAACAAGCTTATGATCAGAGTGGTTCGGTTTAAAGAAACTGCGGACGTATTTATACTGATGGACGAAGATGAAGATCGAAGGATGGACACCTCGCAATATGATTATCTTCACTTTCAAAGACGAATCTCTAATATCGAACAAATATTACAACCTATTTTAGAGAAGAAATTGTTAAAGATAAAAAGTAGTAACATTGCATCATCAAAAAAAAACTGTGGGAAACGAGAGTGTATTGTAGAATTTCAAGCATTTAGAGGTAATTATAATGAATTTTTGATTAAAGAATTGGTTGTTTTAGATTTACCTACAAAAACTACGTATTACTTCTTATTCAAACCACCGTATTCTTTCGATACTCTGAACTATAAAGCATCTAAAACAAACATCTGGTTAACTAATTGTTTTCATCATATAAAATGGTCCGAAGGGTTTATCGAATACAAGGAACTTTTTAATATCATACAACAATACATGGGGTACTACGATGTTATACACACTTCAGGGTCTGAGAAAGCTAAATGGATAAACGTTCGTGTTAATGCTAAGGTTGTTAACTACACTCGTAAAACTATGCAACTACCTCTTACATCTGTAACATGTTTAGGTGTAAACGATATACGTCATTCAACCGAGAACTGTGCTATACATAACGCTTTGAGACTTGGGGACACGTTGGAACATGTTTGCGAATGTGAGGAAGAAGAAGAAACGTAAGACTGCTGGTGATCGCGTACCTATAAATACAGCTGAAATTTAAAGAAATTGTTCATTCTAACAAAACACATTTAAAGATACAACATCATGAGTGATTCTAATATTCAATCGTTAACCGAAAAATTTAATCTTATCTCTAAAGCCAAGGGTGTAATAACAAAAAAATGTTCGGAGTTAAAACCTCTAAAACATTATTCAATTCACTCTTTCCTTAAAATGGAGACTCAAAATGGGGATGCAGTGATAGCAGTACTCGGAGATTCACCGTACAAACATGGTAACGATCCTAAACTACAAGTATTCTTACCGAAAAGATTCGTAGATTTATTAATACACGAAGATTTGGATTCAATAGCAAAAGGTCAGTACTATCTTGTTTCACATGGACCATCAGGTGTAAACTCGACGGAGCTAACACTCCATACAGCGGAAAACTAGAAAAAAATCCCCCCACTCCTTTTCTCCCACTCCTTTATATGTACCCCCTCCACTTTTATAGAGGATAAAAAGAGCTGACGATGTGAACTTGCTTCAGTTGCTTATTTCTTGTAGTACAGGAAACAACTCCCTGAAAAATGGCTGACACAGGTAAGGAGTTTGTTACAGTTGTTATCGATATCTGCAAACAGTCTTCAACATCATCATCGAATAAATCGATACTTTATACTACCGCTGTTAAGGTTGATGCTAGCGACAGCGATTTGATTTCAGTAAAACTAGAAACTAACTCCGATTCGCATCGTGTTACCAGCAAAGAAGTGCATTTTAAAAAAAATTTAAAACCAATAATACCTGATACTGCTGCTTTAACTTTATATAACGTATGTTTTAAAAGTTATCAAAGCAATTCCTCAAGATTGGATACGTTTAAAAACAGTCCTGAAATTTTGAAGACTAAATCTCAAATGTTTAGCGATGCTGGTTTTTTTTACACAGGTGAGGAGGATAAGACAATATGTTTTTGCTGTGGAATTGGTTTAAAAGATTGGAAAGACACTGACCATCCTTGGATCGAACACGCAAAATGGAGTAACACGTGTGCGTTTGTTTTAGTGACTAAGGGAAAAGCATTTGTCAATAAGGCTTGTGGATACCTCTCCAATTTGAAACGACAACTTCCAAATTTACCTACAACGGAGTGTAAAATCTGTTTATCAGATGAAGTGCAAGTACTTTTTTATCCTTGCAAACATTTAATATCTTGTGTTTCTTGTGCTCTGTGTTGTACAAACTGCGGTGTATGCAGAGAAAAAATAGATTCATTCGCAAGAGTGTTTCTATCCTAGCAAACATTTTAAAAATCGTCACGTGGATCAGTATACCTCCTGGGGAGATTACCACGTTAAAAAAAAGTATCAATGCGCCGGATAGCTGTACAGCATGATTTTTTTAAAAATCAACTGTGGTGTGGAAACCAGCTATAAATTCACCGAAAAGCTGTACAACATGATTTCTTTAAATCAATTGTGGTGTGGAAACCAGCTTAACGGTTCTTTTTAAGAACCTGAAGCGATAAGCTACAAGTCGTACGGTGTTATTGTAGAAGTTGAAATTTACTTCCCTATAATATACCGTTAATTGGAAATCGACTTTAAGCTTTTGATCGCTTCGTAAAAAAATAAGTACTTCCAGTGATCACATCGATCACTGGAAGTACTTATTTTTTTACGTCTATACTGTGACCTTGACCTACTTTTTACACCTTCAAAGTACCCGGTTAAATTACACGTCATAGTTCTGACGTCACAATTAGTTTTTTTATGAGAAGGGAGGGGAGTAAGTCAAAAGGAGTGGGGATTCATATTATATATACAATGGTGTATGCTATTTTCTGTTTTATAATAAAAAGAGCTTCAACATGACTAACCCGCATACTGTTGCTTCTTTGAATAGAACTTATTTCAATCATATTTTCAACGACGAGTCTATAAATAAACTAGTGTCTTCGCACTTTAAAAAATATAGGTGGACGTTTGAATGTCGAAACGAGTCGAAGACAAAAGTTGCAATTGTAGGACCGCGCGTTGAATATACTACTATACTTGATGGGAAGCAAGTTAAGGTTATTTTGACGCCGAATGATATGGAGCATGGGGATACTGACCTCGTGCATGCACAGCCATATAAGAAACGTTTATTAGAATTATAAAGGTTCTTTTGAGAACCGGAAGTGATACGCTACAAGTCGCATGGTGTATTATAGTCAAGTAAATACTTGACTATAATATACCGTCTACTTTAAGCTTTCGATCGCTTCGTAAAAAAAAATATGGTACCCCGATGCAATCGTTTACGATTGCATCGGGGTACCATATTTTTTTTTACATCTTCAAAACGACCTTGAAAATACCACATGTACCCATTCAAAGTAACCCGGTTAAACTTTTTTTTTTACAAAAACACAGCCTCCAACATCAGAACTTTGGGTAATTAGTGACGCGGGTAGTGACGTGGGTAATTAGTGACGTCAGAACTATGACGTGGGATAGTGACATCAGAACTATGACGTTAGAACTATGACGGCAGAACTATGACGTGGGATAGTGACATCAGAACTATGACGTTAAGTTCTACGTCATAGTTCTGACGTCACTAATTACCCACGTCACTACCCGCGTCACTAATTACCCACGTCACTAATTACCCACCCCTCCCCCTATGACGTCATAAAACAAAATGGCGGCTTGCACCCGCCTTTCCCTCTACTGATACACTGGCCAATCCAAATCTATTAAAAGTATCAAGTACCACAGAATAGTTTCAATTTCTCAGCAACAATTTACCTGAGCTAATTAAGGGCACTTATTCTGCTAATAAGTACAACTGGTACATTCCAGTACAACTGGTTTCGTTTATAAGACCCAAATATTTCACTCGTTGCACTAGTCTTCTTTAAATGCACTATCACATCGCATGGCACTTGGTGTCTGATTTAAGCTATTATTTTTACTAAACTGTAAGCACATAGTTTTCCACTGATTGATTAACAAACTGTTTTTAGCAAAGTACTTTCTAGTGGTATGGAAACCTTTTGCTCCAATCAGTGTAGCTACACAATCTACTTATAAACTTGATTTTGTATCATTAGCAAATTGAATTACACTGTCCTAACACTGGGCCGAGAACTGATCCATGCTGAGCATCTTTAGACAGCCTATAATAGTTATACTTTTAAAATGTTCAAATGAACTGAGTAAAAAAATACTATAGTAAAAAAGTGCATATAAACATAGGTTTGAAACGTTCAGCTTAACTATCTGTCTGCAATTTGTAGTATTTTTTTTTCAAGAACAAAATTTCGCTTTAATGAGATATCGAAACTTAATTTCAGAGAAAAGTTTATATTAGTGTAATTTGTAGTTTTGCAAAATATCATAATTAGTTTTGCTATTAACGACCTCAATTTTTAAGTTAAATTAAAATTATGCGAACAGACATCAGGATGGTTGTTAGCTAACATTATGTAACTATTAAAAAATTACCTATTTCTCATCAAACAAAGATTACCGATTTTGGCGAAACTACGTCACTATCCTGTCACACGATCCTCACGATGAAATTGTGCTATAATTTTTTCACAAATTTCTTAAGCGTAAAACTATTTCTTTTACCTTTCAAAAACTTAAAAACAAAAAACAGTTCACAACATTTATAACTTTATACATGGGCATACAATTAAATAATAAAGTGAGCTTTATAAATTTAAATTGTGCTCCAATATGCACCATTATAGCTATTAAAGTCAAAGAAGACAATATTTCTTCTTTTTTTTACGTCAAAAGC
>JAGFPH010024606.1:0-11283 GCA_018207615.1 Philaenus spumarius
TGAGCTCCCTCTGAGTCCTCACTCTTCTCCTCAGGTACAGGAGCCTGTTGAGCTCCCTCTGAGTCCTCACTCTATCCCCCTCAGGTACGGGTGGGTGCTGAGCTCCCTCTGAGTCCTCACCTTCCCCATACATTCCCCAAAGGACCGCCTCCATATCAGTCTGTGAATGCTGATTTAATCGTAACAACTACCAGAGGCAGTAAAAAATAATTTGTAACCAACATGTGTGTTTTTTTGTCGCCCGAAACCTGGGATATTTCTCCGACGACACAGCATCTTGGGCACATTTGCTTCGCATGAAGTAAGCGTTACAAACCTGAATATGTGAACGTGATCCTGAAACGTGCGGGCAAAAAGTTGCAAGACGGATATCAAGGTATAAATTATTATAAATATACTTTAATTTAGTTTTTAACCTGTAGGATGTTTTGCTGTGCACATCTAATTTGGCCTCCAAACTTTATGAGCTCTTGTGAGTTAAAAAAGGGGCCAATCATTGTGTACTGGGATTGTGCACAAGAATTATTCTTTAGCTCCATGCTCTCCTTGGATAATATTTGAATTGGACTAGTCAACAAATAAAATCCTTGATGCTTTAGAGTTCATTAGGTGAGAGTGAATCAGGAAGGGTTTTGCTTCAAATGAGCCAGATTCATTAATTGCAGCCCTTTGAATATTCAGGACCAGATCTTGACAATGAGCGGTGCATGAGTAAGAAAATTTGCTTTGATTTTGTTGTGGAAAAAAACTGTGATTCCAGCCATTAGGACTACTATTCAGATGGTTTACTTTCAAACGATAAGAAGCTGTGTGCAACCAACAATGAGCAATCGTTGAGATGGAGTGTAAGTAAGGTTGTTGGCCGAAACAAGTGATACGCATAAACTTGAGCAAAATGTATGCAACACAGAGTTCCAAGCGAGGAAACTTTCAAGAATTACAATTAAACCCAGTGGCATCACCAGGGGGTAGGGTACAGGGGTGCAATCTTCACCAGATTCCACGTCCAGAGGGGTGTAAAATTTAAAATTTGCTTACTGGCATTTTAATAATTAATAAAATAAAATTTTGCAGATTTTTTATAGTTTATTGACCATTTTATAAATTGAATAAATACGATAAACAGGAGTTGAGTTAAACGGTGGCTTTGACATGGTTTTCAGTTGTTATATTGAAAGTGCTTTTATAATAATAATAATTCCTCTCTGCAATAAACTATTATTGCCATATATTTATTAAAATATTACACGAGAACACAATGTGTCATCTTTTAAATCCTTAATGTTTGTGTTTAACTTTGATAATAGACATTTTAAGCAACTGTGTTTGATTGCTAAATATATATTTGTTCATTTTTAACAAATTAATAAAACCTGCCTTGTCTTAATACACAAGAATAACATTAAAAAAAAAAGACAGAGTATAGGGGGAAGGTAGCGTACCTTGGGCCACGATGTATCTCGGGCCAGTATTAGTTTCTAGCCAATGTGTGAAGGGAAAATTCTCTGTTTGTGAGCTCAATAGGCTGGCTAATCTGTTTGAACTGTTGTATTGCAGTTTAGATGTGTTTGCCGCCTAATATAGTGCTCAGTAATAGTTTGTTTGTTTAAGACAGTTAAAAGTAAAAATTTGCCTTCTCAGTTTTCGATTTTTATTTCTTAAGGTAAGCAGTGTTAAGAATAGTTCTTAGTTTTACTTTGTTAAGCGCATTTTTCTACATAAACTTATATTTAAATCAAGATTCAAGATTCAAGATTTCAAGATTTTTTTATTCCACACATTTTTTACAAATACAAGTCACAGAATGACAACTAAACCAAAAATAAAAAAACAAAAATATATATAATACATATAACCATCCTTGTTTAGCTTAGTAACTAAAACATTAAGATTAAATTACAATAAGAACGGCTAATACATATTAACAAAACAATGCAAAAAATATGTGGTTAGGCATCTCATGACACGTGTTGAGATGCCATCCCTCTCAAAGACAGTGGTGCCGAGACTCCCCTTTTCCTTAGAATTCAATATATTAAATTCAAATCTTTTAAATAATATTAGAAATAATAATATGAGAGCCTTAAAACGTCATATTGCAAAATTCTACAAAAATATATTTGAGCTGATATTCAATACTAAAAAAGACATATTACCTTTAAGTTATAAAAAGAAGAATTCAACATCCTCATATGAAAAAAGCCATACTTTTAAATTACTTAAAAACTTAGATAAGCTATTACATAAAGTTACATTTAAGGGCAATTGATTATAAAACTTTAAAGAACAAAATGTGAAAAACCTACGATAAGCCTCATTATTAGCTTTTAATAATACTACCCGATTTTGCAACCTTAGCCTTTCAGAGTAAATATTAATATTGCCACATGTATGGCCACCTCTAATAAAAAAAATCCGTAACACTCTATAAATATACAAATACCTTAAAGGTAAAATTTCTAATTGTTTAAAATGTAGAAATGTGTGCTCAGTCCTCTGAAGTCCAACCATTATTCTAATAACTTTCTTCTGTGCTACAAGTAAAGAATTTATGTTTGACAAGTAACTCCCTCCCCAGCAAGTAATACCATACTGCAGTTTACTGTGTACAATTGAAAAATAAATTATTCTCATAACTTTTATCGGGCAAATATTTTTTAGATAATAGAATGTTCTAATAGCTGACAACATATATTTATTTAAGTGTTTTACCTGTTCACTCCAGCTGCAGTTTTTGTCTATATAGATACCTAGATATTTAATGTTATCTACACGGTCTATATTCATACATCTATCACAAGGAAATGCACTTACAAACATCAAGCAAGAAACACACTTATATATAAGGCGCTCTATACTTGATCCCCTATCCCTCAAAGAAAAAAAAAAAATAAGAAATACTTGTTTTTAGTAGTGAATAATTATAACCTTAGAATTGTAAAAACCACACATCGTTGTACCTCGGGCCAGTAAACATTCTTGTACCTTGGGCTGGCCCAAGGTACAATATTTTTGTAATTGAATTTGTTATATTCATACTTTGGGCCTACTCCTGATATTTAATCTACAAACGACTGATTAGTAATACAGTTCTGTGAAGGGCATTGGATCCTTGTTTCATTTTTTACTTAGAGAACCGTAAAACATTTTGTGGGCCAGATAATTTCAATGGCTTATTGATTACCAACTGTGAAATTTTTAAGGCGAGTAAGGACCAGTTCTGTTTTTGTATGGCCTCAAGAAGAAGATATCTCCGAGATACAAAAAGAAGAAATTGTGGTTGTCTTGCCAAAGCCGATTGAAAAAAAGGGAGGAGGATTTTTATTCCAAGTTTCATTTGATGGATTCAATGTTTGTTGAAGTGTTTGTTTGTTGTACTAGAATTTTAAGAGGAAAATAAGCATTTTTTATCCTTTTTTTTTACTTTTTAACTTATGTTTGAATGTCTAAAATAAAAGCAATAATTTGATGTCAGTTTTTGATATTTTCCAACAAAATATATCGTATATCTGATTATCTTTATGATAGATCTTGTGGCAAAAGGTACAAAATAATGTGGCCCAAGGTACAACATGTAATCGTACCTCGGGCCATTTGACAACTTATTTAAAACCCCGTTTTTTAATAACAATTATTTAAAATAGTATTACTTTAAATATATTACTTTATAGAATATTGAATTTGTGTTTTAGTCAAATAAAAATTATTTAACCCTTCGTCGGTCGCAATGTAAAACTTACGTTAGTGGTTGCAATGTATCAAAGTGATACAATTTTATTATAACTAATTATTAAGGCTAATAAAGAATATATTTTATAAATTTTTGATCAATATCTTATACTTTGGAGTTTTTCCATTGTGTTTCAGTACTAAGAGAGTTATAATCTATTATACAAAAATAAAGAAAAATCAAAACGTAAAACCTTGCATATTTAACGTTCACACATAGCCACGGGAGTGGTCACAATGTATCAAATTGATACACTTTTAATCTTGAGGTTTTAAGATTACTTTGAAAATAAATACTGTATATAAATATGCTTTATCGTTTTATTTTAATAATTATTCGAAAGATAGGTTTTTATTTCTGTAATATAGTTTTGATTATCTGGTTGTAAAATAAAAACAATAACATATTGACAACGGGTTTATTTGACATTATAAAAACTTCAAGTATCATAGAAAGTAAAAAACATACTTTGAAAAGAAATGCGTCATATGGAATATATAATGAAATACATTATTTTTCTGCAAATTAATTCTGAGAAATTAATTTAGTTGTGGAATACATTTTTCCTTACACTATAAAATGAAAAAAATATTCATACTATAAAACACAATAAAACATGTATGAAGATTACAAGTTTCCCAGGTAAATTAACTAAAAGGTTAGATAATAGAGGTCATACAAGTTCATGAATTATATCACTCATCGTCAGAAGTAGAACTTTCATACCGAGAACTTGGTTTCATTTTGGGGTGGCACGCCACACAAATTGGAACAGTATGATCGCCACAAATAGAATATTTGCAGTTGCTGCATACGGTGGACGTAAGTCTGGTTTTCTTGAGCAATTTACAGGGTTCACACCTCTTCCTCTTCTCAAGCTTTGACTTTTCCCCTGTTTCTTGAACTACCGGCTGCTCTGTTCGGAACTTCTTCAGGGAGGTCTGAAGATCGAGTGGCATTCCACGTTGAATTGACTAACTTCTTGTTCTAAGATGATCGAAGACCAAATCATCAGCCAGTTGTCTCAAAAACAATCTTCTGTGTTTAGTCTTAATATTATTGCCAATTGATACAACTTGTGCATTTATTCCTGCTACATTTAGCATAGAAAAGAAGACTAGCATGGGCCACCTCCGGGTATTTCTTGCAACATTGTAAGAGGCGCACAACTTATCCACACAATCAACACCAGATTTGGTTTTATTATAGTGGATAACAATATCAGGTTTGCTTGTTTCCTCGTCAATGGAATCATCGTAATGTAATGTTGAAATCAGCAGTACACAATCTTTTTAGGCACAAATGAAACAAGTGTGCTTCTTTCACCAAAAGCAAACAAGCTAGAACCTTCTGCTCTATCCTTAATTTCCTTTAATTCAGTCGGAATGCCCTTTCGATTTTTCTTTATTGTACCAACATAGGACAAATTATTGGACCTTAGGTCATCGGCCAAACTTACTGAACTGAACCAGTTATCTGCGGTGATGTTTCTGCCAGTACCATACAGTGGTTCAGCTAATCTTTTCACAACATCAACAGACGAATTGCTTTTCTTGAACGGCCCATTTGGCTGTTTTCCACAATACACCTCAAGATTGCTGGTGTAAAATGTCCTTGCGTCACACAGGGCAAAGATTTTTACTCCATATTTCACAGGCTTCGAAGGAATATATTGCCTGAATCGGCAACGTCCACGAAAAGCCTCCAGCTTTTCATCAATTGTGACATCTTGGCCAAGTGAGTAAGATTGTTGGCAGTTTTCAACAAACATTTCAAATATATCACGAACAGCAGCAAGGTTGTTCAAGCTTCTACGTTGAGGGCGGGTTGTGTAATCATCAAACCTCAGATATCTGAGCAATAACTTAAACCGCCTAAGGTTCATTACCATCCTACATTTTTCAATGCCAAACCCATTACTGTCCCACACTTCTTCAAGATTTTGACGATTAGCTTTTGAGGTTCCTAAAATATAAAAAAGCCCAATACATGCTTTTATTTCAACTATATTTGTTGTCTTAGCATCCCTCAAACGACTGAACTTTTCCTGAACTTTTTCAATGTCCAAATTTGTACAATGCACAATAGTGTTGAAAATATTTTCAGTAAAAAAATTGCTCCAACATTCTAGAACAGTTTTACTTTGCCTAGCCTGTCCTTTGACGCCAGGAAGACGTTTCAATATGTTGTGACGTTGGGTTCTTCTGTTTTGATTTCAGCGTCCTTTCCAAACTTAGCAACATAATACATATTATCATTACTAATATGATGTTGTACCTGGTGTTGGTTTTCAGGGATTTGCAAACCTTGAGCCACGACAGGTTGCACTCCATCGGCTGGACCGTGAAGTTCAGAAGAATTTGTCCCCTGTTGACTTATGGTTTGCTGTAGGGTTTTAGCAACTTGGACTTCCACAGTCTGTGCCTCTCCAACCGAACTACCTTCATGAGAAAGTCGTGGACGCTTTTCAACTCTAAGGCTGTTGCTTTCTTCTCCTTCATCATCACCATGGTAGTCACTTAGTCCCGATTCTGAATTTTCCTCCCGTTCGGACACATGGTCTTCTCCTTCAGTGTCACTGTCCTCAGCACCATCACGTTTAAATTCACGTCATCAGCTTCGCTGATGTCATTAAATAAAAGATCATTCATTAAATCTACGTCCCTTTCGTTTTCTAAATCTAAACTAGACCAGAAATCAAATCTAAACTAGACCAGAAATCAGCCATTAGTAAAATTTATAATATAGAGAAAAATAGTACATAAATGGTCGCAATGTATCACATTGATAATGAAAACACTGACGTTATATGTCGCAATGTATCAAACTGATACTACACTATTTGAAACGGCACTGGTCGCAACGTATCAGATAGATACAACTGGCTAGGACGGCGTAGACGTGCACCTGACGAAAACAATAACTGTACTGGCGGGCGCGGGGAGGAAGGTCAAGAACCGGTTTGGAGGGGTGAGTCACTTGATCGCCCCTCTTAGATTTGACGCGCCAAATTCAAACCCTTGTATCATTTTGATACATTGCGACCGACGAAGGGTTAATAATATAAAAAAATTAAATAAGTATGACTGACAGAAAAAAAGTGGCCCAAGACGCTACCTTCCCATATTTATCTATTTGATCAAATATAGAAGGTAAAATTGACAAAACTTGGCACTTGTAAGAGGTGCCAACAAAACAATTGCTGTAAAATAAAATCATAGTAGTCTATTTAAATAAAATTACCTCACACCATAAAGTTAGTTAAATATACAGTATATGAATTAATATTACGCGAAGTTTTAACACTACGTTGTAAAATGATTGACTTACTTGTAGGCCTACCTATTAATTCGATTGCCATACTGAGCCTTTTCCAGATTAACTTAGTCACTTGATTTGTAAATTTATCACAAAAACAAACTTAAAGAACTATTGTATAACGGGATACATGTAACAAAACCGCAAAACACTAAATTTTTCCTTTTTGGTAGGCTTAACAAAAAATAAAAATATGAATGAAAAAATGTATATCTGTATAATTTCAAAGCACCGTTACACATGATTACATTACGCGCTAAAAAATGATTCAATTGAATTATTGTATTACTACGCTTGATGCCACAGCCTGTTTCTAATTATTTTTATGAAGCAATACACATATTGGGTATCCGGTGTACAGTACAACATAATTAATTATATTATATGAGTGTGTATAGAAAAAACTGTAAAAAAAAACTCATTACATCAATCTAAACATAAAATTTGTATGTTTGCACATAATAAACACGCTCTAATAATGATATAATTATATTACTAACGTATAGTTTCCATTCATTAAGCTTCACATATATCAAGTATTCAATATATAAATATGTACGGTATATAATAATAAATTGCTAAAAAATATCATCATATGTATCAAAACAATTAGGTAATTTTGCGACATTAATATGGTTATTCACTATTTATGTACAGAATTTTTTAGGTTTAAAAACAACAAACCAATTTTATTATATTTTATCTCAGCCGAAATTTTTAATTAAATGAAAATGCAGTGACCTTGGTGGTAATAGATAGATGAATCCCTAAAAATTTCCTACGTTTAGGCATACTATATAATTTTATATCTCATATATTTTATATGATTTACATTTATTTGTATTTTAAATTGATAATTTCGTATTATTGGTGTTAGCTTTAAACGAAAATTCACTTTACACTTTTAATTACAAATATGTTTAATTTATATTTATGCCAGCAATAATACCAGTTACAGACGAAATACCAATGGCTGAGTTTTTCTCAGTATTTTGTCCTCCCTCAGATCACTAGATCAGTCCAAAACTACTGAAACCTTTGGTTGTAATTTTACAAAAGAAGTGTTGTATCCAGGTACTGTTAAAATTTTAACAATATTTTGAAACAAGAAATAATTTAGATTGATGTGTATTTAACTGTATGTCCAGGTGCTGCTTTAACACATTTTAATGATTGATAAAAAGTTGGTTCTAGGCTATAAGGAAATTTAAGTAGGCCCCTATCATGACTTGTATAGCCTCTAGGCTATTTAAAGTGTTAATTCTAAAGGCTAATTTATTATTAACTAACTATACACTGAATCATATCTTTAAGGCATATTCATATCAAAATACCTAAACTATTTACAATAACGTTTTATACATTGGGGAGAACACTGTTAATTAAATAAGTCTTCTTTAATTATGATCTAGGCCTGGGCTTTACTTCAGTTTTTGAACATTTTATTTACTGAGATTTAAATATTCATAAAATTTTGTAAATTACTTTAGGTTACTCGACCTTTTTTCAGAAAGCAACCTAAAAGCACATTGTGCTATTGAATGTTGAACGCTTGAAGTAAACATATAGCCTACTGTGACTAGGGACTGTAATTTAGAATTTCAGGCTAGCCTATATATATATTTTTAATGCAATATTGCCAGGTGGCATAATATAAACTTTGACCCATAAAATTACAGTAGCCAATAGGCCTACACTCTCTAACCTACAATGATTTGAAACCTAAAAGTAGGCCTAGTCTAATAATCACAATCTGAACCTAAACTAACTTATCGATTCCAGTTCGTAAACACATTTAGGTTGGTACCACTACTTATATATATGTTCTCAGGTAAAGTTTACAACACGTCACCTCACCATATTGCAACAGAGGTGCCAACACCTACAAAAAATAGCTTCGAAGTATTTACTTACAGTCTCAAGTCACAGAATTAAGTTGGTAGAGTACTTCTTACTTTTCTAATAATAAAAGGTCATATCTGCAAATATATCAACCGTATGGAGTGTTGCAAACTTATGGTCTAATAAAAAGAATGTCAGTTGACATTGTAGGTTAGAGGGTGTATTACTGTAATTTACCCTGTAACACATGTATATTGTGAAGGTCAGGCGATGATAACCACCTAGGTTTTTCGCCTTTAAAAACCAAAAAAAAAATATTGTGAAGGCTTGATTGGTGTAAATTTACTATTTGACCCTCGGCTGATATTTTTTGGAGATGACGATGTTATTTTACATTCTACTGTTAAATATTGAATACACAGGTAAATCTACTGTGACTAAAGACTATAAGTTAGAACTTAGGCTATTTTTTTTTTATTATTATTTTTGCATTTCTGTTGCCGTAGGTCAGCCGAGGGTCGAATAGTAATGGGGGAAATATGTTTTCTGTCACAATGCAATAATACATATAGGCTAATGGTTTACTTTGTGTTTTGCCGAGCTATTATAAACGTTGAGATGTCGAACTTTGTACATTAAATTATAAGGAAAAAACTGCGGCTGAAATTATCCAGGCAGAACTACGGTGACTAAATGACAACAGACTCAATGTACATATAATCCGTACTAGGTATTATACATTAAATGCTATAGCCTAGGCCTATAAAGCTTTATGAATTTAAAACATATAGGCCTATTTGACCTGTAGGCCTAGATAGTTTAATTAATTATGTTCATGCTGTTGTCCTTTCGTTCTATTTGTTAATTCAATAAATAATTTAATAAATCAACTAAAAGAAATTTGAGTGTTTATTGTATCAACACCTTTACAGAAATGCACTTTTTACAGCTACTCCTAGAACCTCTGATTTATTATGTAGGCAAGTGTAGAAAAACAATTAAATTCTTCGGTTGGTCGGTAAGCGTGAATAAGTGCAATTTTGCCACTTTAACGTACAAGTGATATAAATTGATAGGTACCACAATTCCCTAGATAGGTAGGCATGGAACATATTTTTGTATTCTTCTTTCTATCGTTTCCTGATTATTTAAGTGGTGTTACATCAGTTTAATCACATTACCGTACAGTAATTTACCAGGAAAAAGATTCCCATGCGAGGTGGCGAGTCACAAAGTACAAACTATTCTAAACTAGTTTTACAAAGCACACTTACACAACATTGACTAAGCTAGGTTCCAATTTTGGTTAGTTTAGGTTAGGTTTTGGGTTAAATTTTATCTGCCATATACTGAATTGCAAGTAAAAAGTACACAATTATTACTTAAATGTTTAAAAAAAAGTATGCAGAGGTGAGCGTGTATTTAAGCTACATGTATAAAAATGTACGATCTGTTAAAAGTATGTAAAACAGCCAGTCTTAAAGGACCCTAAGGTAGTAACATTTTGTTTGCACTTAATTTTTGTTATTGACAATGAAGTAACAATGTATTGTAATAGGCCTAGTTGACCATTCAATAACACAGTAAAATTTAAAAACTGTGCGAACTCTAATTCATATATATGCCTCTGTGAAACTTAGATCATTTCTTGGAAAAAATCATTTTGTAGAATGTGTAAATGCATTCTAAATTCTTCAACATTGTGTAGGTCTATATATGCATTAATTCTTCAGCATTGTATATATGCTCTATTACTTGGAAGCAAATAAAACCGACCAATGTCGAAGATTGTTGACAAACATGATTGCTGCCAGATTATTAGGACACTGTTGTTACTGTAGTTGAAGCCAATAGAAATGCAGGATTAATTTTTGTATCCACCTCCATTTGCTGTCATTAAGCAGTGTTGCCTATGAGTTAGCGCCGTCATAACTAATATATAAAGTAGCCGAAAGGCAGTAGGAATAAATAAAAGTCTATACGCTGGTCTTCATTAATCGGTCAATTAATAATTTTGGTTGTTAGGTCATCATTTACTTTTAACTTTGTATGCCAGGACACTGCACAGATGCTAAATGTATAATACAAAACTAACCTGAAAAGCAACTTACCATTTTTAAGTGTTGTTAGTGCAATAAAATATAACAATGTATTAGTTCATCTTTGTAAATTAATATTAATAATTTATGTAGGCTAGCTAAGTTAAAATATTTCATGATACAACATTTTTGTACCAAAGGAGTATAGGTAATACAATTTATTTTAAGGATTAATTATTTTCTCTTGTTTGGAACAATTTAAAAATGAAACATAGCCTACTTTAGTTTATTAGAGAAATAATTTTGGCCTAACAATTAGGAGAAATCACTCTATAATATGTAACTCTGTAGAAT
>JAGFPH010024607.1:644-11281 GCA_018207615.1 Philaenus spumarius
TAATTTAAATAGGTGGTTGGCTACGTTTTAAATTCCCCAATAATTTAAATAGGTGGTTGGCTACGTTTTAAATTTACCAATAATTTAAATAGTTGGTTGGCTACGTTTTAAATTCCCTAATAATTTAAATAGGTGGTTGACTATGTTTTAAATTCCCCAATAATGTTAATAGTTGGTTGATTACGTTTTAAATTCCCTAATAATTTAAATAGTTGATTAACCTACGTTTTAAATTCCCCAATAATTTAAATAGTTGATTGACTACGTTTTCAATTCCCCAAACCTTTAGTCTGATACATGCCGATTTGCCCTACCGTGCCTAAAGAAGTTTCACTTTAATTGCAAGAGAAGAAAACAAAATCTTTCTTGCACTTTTTAAGGACAAAGGATAACCGAGATGTGGGCTAAAACTTAAAAAAAATCAAGGCTAATCTTGTGTTCTAGGCAAACAAATTTCTTCTCTTATGATTTTTTTTGCGTTTTGTTTTCCCCAAAAGTTTTCAATGAGTCAATCCGATCACGGAAAACTAAAAAAAAAACTTTCCTTAAGTATTAGATATATTAGAAGGGCAGAAGTTAAAAAAAAAATTAAGTTCAATTATTTTTTTAATGTACTAAGTAACGCGTTCTAACAACAGCAAATTTATTAATATCGGTCGTGTTGAACTCTAGAAATAGGTGAAGCAAAAAAAATATTGCGTTAAAGCCTATTATGTTCTACACTGTAAAACTCTGTGGTGATTGTAATTACCAAAGCAATAGAACAATGAATATGACCTTATGACTGCTGATTTTGAACATTATCAAAAATAAATATTGTTTTGGTGAAAGTTACGCCTAGACCAGAAAGAAACAGTTTCAAAATTGATTAAAAAAAATAAATGTTACCTAATCGCGACAAAAAATAATATTTCTAATAACTAATAACCATCCGTGTAATTCAATAATTGCCGCTTTAAATTACTTGGCTTAAAAGTTGGTGTAATAAACACGCAGGGGTCTTTTCTTAATCAAGAAATAACTGAGCAAAAATAAATACTCGACAACATTTTATTCTAAATTTAATAGAACTACTTTTTACAGTAATAAATGTCGATCTAGGCTGATTTTCAAAACAAACAATCACTAACACCGCTCAAAGGATCTACTAAAGTCTCAGTGAACAACTTTTTATTGAAGCTTTTAAAGGAAAACTTTTGTACATCCACTTAGCTGTTTGGATAGTGAAACATCTGTGGATCAAAAGAAATAACAATGGCTGCAACCAAATAGCTTAGATTTGTAAAGTTTTGTAATAACTTGAGACGCCCGGGGTAGACTCGAATCCAGACAGTCGACACAGAAAGGGTTTTAAAAGTTCAATGTGATCAGTTAAACTTTTAAATTGCATCTTACACGGTCACATTAACCAACTCCGGCAATAAACTGGTCCAAGTGCCCCTTCAATACCGCTACACAGAAGGTTTTATATGGTTGCATATATTTCAGGGGTAACGATGAGGTTACTAAATTTATATTTTAACTAGTTGCCATTCCCCCGTAATTTCGTTGGAGTTAATTGACCGAGCGAAGCGAGGTCTCCGTTTCAGCTTGACAGTTCGGCATTTCATCTGTGTATCTGTCTGTCTGTCTCACGATTACGGCCAAACGCCTTGGCCGATTGTCATGACTTTTTGCATGAATGTTCCTTATTCCTAGGCCAAGCGATGTATATACGGTTTTTTTCATTTTTAACCCCTTAAATAAAATAAAAATGGCGACCGCACCGTTTCTCTCAGTATAAGCTTTTTTACAAAGCCAGTTTGTGTATTAACCGTAAGACGAATTGAATAACTAATAACATTTTGCGGGTAGCAAATTTAATGTTTTCTTGATTTTTCGGTAAGCTCACAAAATGGCCGCAAACTTAAAATTTGTTAAAAATCGTAAAAGTTTTTGTATTTTAACCATGTTGTTATACGTTCATTCTTTAGATATCTTCATAAAACCTTACAATTTTATGGAGAGGGAGACAGAGAGGGGGAGAGAAAGAGAGAGAGGGGGAGAGAGAGAGAGAAGAGTGAGAGCGCGCGAGAGGTACCTGTTGTCTTGCTCTTTCCTGCGTTACGTTAGTGTGGCCGCTTTGACTGCGAGTGAATAGTGGAGGGGGAGCCGAAATAAGGAGCCCGATTGTCATTGCGTCGCATTTACTGAGAGTTGTAGTCCTTTACCAACAACATTGTCTTATTCATTTTGTTTCTTTGTTGCACACACAGTATTTTAGAGTCAAACTGATAAAAAAATCGTAAAACACTAAAAAAAACATATAAAAAAATGGGGATATAGAACGTATATCCCCAAGAAACATTTTATGTTCGGTGTCCCTGGAAACAACGAAAAAACGAATTAATTGCATAATAATTTTTACTTGCTAAACCTTCTACTTACTTATTTACTGGCACTCTATTTTAACCTAAGCTCAAAACCACATTTGTTATTTCAACGAGCGAGGTCTACTGTTCACAGAACTACTAGTAAACAGGATATTTACCAAGTTTGGCAGGATACCATTGTTTGTGAAGGTAAAAACCTATCTATATATCTATATACATAATTAATTTGCTAGGGGTTATTTTGTGAGTAGAACTCCTTCTAGAGTTTTTAACCGATTTTGATGTTTTTGGTGTCATTTTACAGAGCTCACTCTAAAGTTGTGCTTCCCTTAAAATGAGCTCAATGTCTGTTAAGGGCTTCGCCCCAGTGGCCCTCAAAGTTGCCATGTTAATCTTATGGAAGGTCAATCTTAAGGAAGAAGAAGAAAGATTTCTTTTGATTTTATCAGGGGCACAAAAAACAGCTGTTCGTATGAAAAGCTTAAAACAGCTGATTTTGATCAACAACTGATTTGGATCAAAAACTGAATATAATTTTAGGTTAGGTAAATCAAGCAATAGCGAAGCATTGCCATGTCCACTAGTTGTAACTAAACAATAATAGATACTTAGCCTTCTGTCCACTTATTGTGTGATACATTTTACAGACGAGATACAAACTGCGAGCGAAGCGTAGGGTCAAGGTGCTAACTCGTAATGCGCAAGGTCGTGTATTTCCTCTGCTAGCGGGACGACGCAGCGCGTGAGCCGAGCCTGGAGGCTGAGGTGCAAACAATGTCTACACTCGATTCCACGTTCACAGTGCAGTGCATGTCTTACGGGAGAATAGACATGCTACTACCATTACAGCGAACATCACGTTTACTGTCAACTGACCGAGCGTAGCATGGAGTTGATGTTTTTTAGCTGGCTATTACCGCTGAGACTGTCGTAAAGCCCGCTTCACACGTTGCAATTTGGTTGTACAATCTGGGTTGTACAACCAAATTGTACAATCAGATTGCAACGTGTAAACGAGAGATTGTAACAATTAATTGTAAGATTGGAAGATTGCAAGATTAGTGAAAATTTTGATCAATCATGCAATCGATTGTACAATGTGACGAGATTGTAAGGACAGGTTGCAACGTGTAAACGGGCTTCCAATCTCCCGTCCAACCAAAACACTCAAAACAGTGTCGATCCTTCCCACAGTCAGACTGCAGTTGTTTGAAGACGTGCACCATGACGGATTCTCGGGAATTCTTAGTACGATTTATAGAACTTTATCGAAATTTCCCCTATCTCTGGCAAGTGACTAATAAGGATTATTGTGACAGGTCCAAACAGATCTCGCATACGCGGAATTACTTGAAAATTTAATCGTAAAGCGACCACCGCAGCACCTCCTCCATAATAGTTATCACAAGTCACAACTGAGGTTTACCAAGAAATAATTTTAGTTTTTTACCTTTTTACTTTCTCACTATACTATAGTATAGAGAAAGTATAGTATCGCAAAAAAAAATCTATATCGAGATTTTTGTGGAAATATCCGTTTTGGGACCCCCTGAGTCCAAAAAAGTGATTTTTACAAAATGTCTGTCTGTCTGTATGTATACAAAGCTAGAGCGAAAACTATTCGATCGATTTCAAAAAAATTTGCACCAGACATGTCAAGTAGGCCTGTATATTTGCACGAAAAACGGGTTTGAACATTTTTGAAAAACAACACCCTTTTTGCAAAAAAACCCCAAAAAATCGGTTATTATTTTTTTAATAAAAAAACGGCTTTAACGATGTTGATAAAATTTGGCTTGTTTGTACCCTTTAATGTACGGTATCCTACCATATGCAAAAAAAACTGCATCTTTCTAAAAATTCTCGTTTAGCTAATAATAATAATAATAACTGATTTTTGTTGTTTTTTGGCCATAAAGGGGGTTGTTTTTCAAAATTGTTCTAACACTTTTTTCTTGCATCTATACAGGCCTAACTGACGTGTTTGGTTCAAATTTTTTCGAAATCGATCGAATAGTTTTCTCTCTAGATAATAATAATAATATTTATTAGTTAATCACCAACTTTAATAGATCCCTTCTCCTACCCCACCTACAATTATGAAGTCACAGTGAATCTGTTTAAAAATTTAAATATGTTTGTGAGAAAGTATGTGCCAGTTCCTGGTACCGTTTATTAAGAACAGTTTGTGCAATAAATTGTGGCGTGTGAACAGAAATACAATCTACAACCAAATTGTATACAACCACAATTGTAACAATTGATTGTAGCGTGTAAACGGAAATACAACCTAAAATCTGATTGTACAATTTGGTTGTACAACCCAGATTGTACAACCAAATTGCAACGTGTGAAGCGGGCTTAAGGATCACATGGCTTATGGGCGCTCTGTACTGCACGGCGAACGTGGAATCTAGTTCGTAGTGGAATAGATTAGTTTTGGAAATTTGCTGCGTGATAGAATTATTTTAAAATACAAAACCACAATTAGCCCAGTCGGTATAGGTTACAACCACCAGTAATTTGCAATACGGCTGAATTTTTTTTTATAAGTACATTAAAGTATGTAGATTAACATAAAAAAAGTTTACCAGTATATCGATTTCCCAAAGTCGGGAAAAAAAATCGATTATCATTTTTTTTCGATTATCCTTAATATTTTGAGCTGGGATGAAGATAGAGGAAAATAAAAAATACCACCGTGTAGGGGAGGTATTTTTCAACAAATAACATATGTATTTATTTCGTCCGAGCAATGGTTTGTCTGGAAAAAATTCGATAATGCAGGTATGTATTTTGCAGCAGGGGAAATCACTAAAAGGGGACATCTTATTCATATATGAAGCGTTGGCTCATTCTAAATCGGCCGAATTTTAATATATCGAATTGAAACTTGACATAGGAGTTAATATATATATTTTAAACATTTATGCTGAGTCTCAGCTTGTTATCTTGAAAATGACCCGATCTACCCAGACAGCACAGAATGTACCGAGTACATACTCACAAAGTGCCATATATACCAGGCATGTACTGGCACTTTAGGCATATACTGAGTACATGCTCGGTAAATGATAAATTCACTTCTATTTTTGTCATTTTTAGAGATTGTCTAGCATGTGAGTAGCACGTTTTCAGTATATAATTTTGGAATGTGCTGAAGACATTCTGAGTACATTCTTAGCACATTTCTAAAATAAAGAAAAATCACCCAAACATATTCTTCACAACTAACAAAGACTGTAAAATCAAACCATATTTACTGCTAAGATGGTTGATTTATAACTGTACGAACATTCTTCGCTATTATAACACAATAGACTATACTATCTGGGTGTGGAGTAGAGTACCAAAAAATAAAACCGTTAGGTACTTGGGTTCGACCATTTACCACGTGACAGGTCCGACCGAAAATGAATCATGTTTCACCGTTCACGGCGTTCACCTTTCTTGTTTATTGTCTCTACGCTACAGTACAATCTACAGTCTGCCAGTTCTTGAGGTTTATTTTGGAAGTTCTTAATGCATCACTTATCACTTGTTTATAATCAGCTCTTCACTTGTGCGGTAAGTACTTTTTACAATTATTTAGTAAATATAATTTAAAACAGTATATATTTGCGTAGTATTTGTCTTTGAAAATTTTCCTTTATAATACAGTAGCCCATTGCAATTTGGAATTTTTCTTCAACTATGCTATTTCTGACATAAATGTTCACAAAAATTAATAAATGATATTAAAATTAATGTCCTTGAGAATTCGTCATGATATACTATGCCTAGACTTATATTTAATTCACTTTGTAAGTTTCATAACCTCTAATTTACAAGTAGTAAAGCATACATTTCTAAAATACTAGGCCTAGGCCCTAGTAGAATGTCTAAGATTTCAATAACTAAACGTAACATTGCATTTGAAAACTTAACATTGCTATTGTAAAAACTAAAAATTAAGTTCTAATAGGCCATCTGTTAAAATAATTATTTTACAACAGCTTTTTATTTGGTTTTTGCAGTAGGTATACACAAAAGTTAGTCTAACCCAACTTTTGTCATTGGGAAATTACTAGTTCTACACTAGATAGGTCATTGCATGTATAAATTATATCAGTACAACTTGATCTAAATTATAATTTTGCTACTGTCAGTAGGCTAGTCTATGTGTAAAAACTGAACCTTGAAAGCGACTGGGCGTAAATTTACTATACGACCTCCGGCTATAATTTTTGCAGACAACGACATTGTTTTACATTCTGCTGTTAAATGTTGAATACAAGTGAACATAGGTACTGTGACTAAAAACTATTTTAAGTTAAAAATTCAGGCTATTCTTGCATATCTGTTGGCATAGGGCCGTATAGTAAATTTGTACCTAACATATAACGGTGAACTTTTAGAATGCCACTACTTGTTGAACTAGGCTTAGCATCATTTGAAGAATTGTTTTAGGAAAATGAGAAGTGTTACCAACTTAACATGAGATGTTTTAGTAATATTATTAACTTTAAACACCCTATACAAATTTGATATTTGTGATATAGCCTATTTTATACTTAATTATAGCCTATTGATGTTGATATTTGTATTCTTTTTGAATATGTTTAAGCTATATATACTCCCATTGTATTCAATTTGTTTAGTAATATACCGTAGTTAAACATTATTATTTAATCTAGATCTTATATAATTTTGCTTGAAGGTTGGCAGTTCTGTCATATTATGGCAAGGAGGCGTGTTTTATATTTTACCTTAAATAACATAGCACTTCATCATTTATGATATTAACCAAAAGTATTGGCCCTTAATTATAATAATTAAAAGTTAGGTTGGTTATTAGTCTATGATTTATTAAAGCAATGTCAATTTCTACTGATTTGTAAACAACCAGTGATTAATGAATCCTGGTAGAATTGATCACACTGACAGTAACTTTGTACACCTCTCAAAAGTATTAGGGTTTTCATTTTTACAGTATACTGAATTCCATTAATAATTAAAAAAAGATTATTCATTCAACTTTAAGTTTAAAGTGGCAGTTTATGAGTTTTAAAATAAGTAATTCTGTTGTTCAATGGCAGTGAAATATATCAATTTTCAATTTGTCTATTTAAATTTTAATAATAATAATCTTTTTATGTAGCCTAGTAGATTTAACAATGTCAGGCCTTTATGTGTGCAAAATCTTTATAATGCAGGTTAGCTTATTTGGTAAATTATAATTATTGTATTAAACAATTTTCTGCTGTATGGATATTATTTAACTGTTTATTGTTTTCACAGCTTCTCAGTCCTGCTCCACAGTCAGTTTATTGTGTACCGATACTCCGCCATACTTAAACATAGTCAAGACTTGATCAGTTCTTTACACATTTGGTAAGTACATTTTGTTTTATAAAACTAACATAGGCCCCTACTTAAAATATAACATATAGGCCTACGTTACTTTTAGGGGAACACCCATTTTTCATATTTTGCAAATAGGCTACATATTTAACTGCGTCTAAAAAAACAAAAGTCGCTTGTAAATTTAAAAAAATTACGATAGCTACAAAACTAGTGTTTGACTTTAAAATATACTCTAAGTTAGATCAGGATAACTTTTCATATACGGTGTAATATTATATTAATGGATGTTCCTTATAAAAAAGAATTTAAACCTGGTGTCCTCTATAATTTTTGAACGACTGTAAATTTTCAAACAATATTTGGTAAATGTTACTAACATAAGTCAAAGTACTTTTTTATGTGGTTTAGGGTTTCAACCCTCACCCCTAAATAGGGGTTGCTGGTGGTAGTTTTTTTATTTTCAAATAGCAACCCCTAGCAAGTTGCATATCATTTTAAAGAGGGTAAAAAAAGAAAATGAATGCCGCAAACTAGACCTCTCTATGACTTCTTAAACTAAAGTTATGATAAAAAATGTATCACCATAATTTGATTGTTGAACTATCCCCCACTAAAAATAACAACAAACTCTAAAATTTAACAACTAAGCTCTAGAGTGACCGTTTTCAGGAAACATTTTCAGTGTCCTTGGCTTAAGTCGTACACTGTTATTCAACTACCCTAGTATTTATAATTTAATATTTACATTCATGGTAAGTTAGTAAACCTAGAACATTTGACTAAGTTTTTACTTTTGATTCAGTCTTAATGAACAATAGACCTAGCAGTTAAATTTTAAAACATTTTTGGTAACCTGAAAACCTAAATCTATTTTATATTTTGACTTTTAAACGTAAGTCACAGATGAGTTAGGTGAGATTAGTTTTAGATTTTATCATATGTTTTGCCTTAATATAAAATTTAACAGTTAATACACAGTTATTAAACTGCAATGTTTGGGTTTGGTAGTCTAAACATTTAGTGCATTTATGAAGCTGCTATAAAATTATATTGTGTCAACATATTCTAATTGAACGGTTTCCTTTTACAGGCATTTATTAAATAGGAGTATATACATAATAACCTATCACATCACAATGATATGTTTTAAAGCCATAGGCCTACAATATATAGGGCCCCTTGGCTTATTAACTTAATATTTCAAAATATAATATATGTTATTAATTTTTATTAGGTAGCCATTTTTTACACAAATTTGTATCATCTCTTGACTGTAATTTACTGATTCACTAAATGTTGATACACATAGACATATGTGGTAAATTAAATACTATATGTATATAGTAGGAATTGTATCATACTGTGTCCAGTACTAGGGGTAAGGTCTTGTTCAGAATGAACGTTGTTATTTTTATTTTATGTTACATTCTGTTATATTCTAGTGCCATTTATAACTTCAACAATATAACAAAAACAACAGCTTGAACATACCTGCTGGTATCGGTTACCTTATTTTTCCAGTTTGCAAAGTTATATGTACATACATCCTATAAAATATTCATCATTTATTATTTTATTAAAAATGAAATGTGTAGGCTGTTACTAAAAATCATTTTAATTATGTTTCATATAGAATATATAATATAACATAATTGCAGTAATATTAGATTTTTTAAACATATTTTGTAACATTTATTAGCTTATTCATCATTTTAAGTGAGCATTCAAATGTATCTTTTCAATTGTATTATAATAATCCATGGTTATTTGTTTAGATATTGTCAGACATCACAACCCGAATGCAATAGATGAAGATATTTTAGCCCTTACAAAACAATGGCTGCTTAAGGCTAAGGAGATGAAGGGATGCCAAAAAAAAGTAAGTTGATAATTAAATAAAGGTTACGGTATGTATTAAATTAATGTCATAAACTGATGTCCGTTAGGCAGATTCAACTTTTGATATGGATAGGTTAAAACACTTTGCACAAAATTAATTGATACAAAGAGCTGTCATCTTCCTGCATGCTTAGGCAGATGTAAAATTGTGCAGACAGAATTGCTGATTTCATTGTGTTTTTGGTTTTCTAGTTGTTCACAGTAAGTTTGTAGTTGCAAAACGCAGAATAATAATAATTATATTATACGGAACAGTACAAAAGTAATTCCTTGCACACTATAGCCAGCCTAGTTTTAATAGTTCCTTTCACTATTGCAAACTATTTATCAAATAAGCAGTAGATGGTCTATAATAATTAAAGAAATTGAGAATTACAGAACGTGATCATCTCATACACTACTCGACTTTATTTTACAACTTGTCTTGATATTGCATCAAAAATTGCTACTTGCTGATTTGAAACCTAAGGTTTAATGGGCATTATTAATGTCATTAATTTATTCCAAATACTTTCTGCAACCCTTAATTTTGCTTCGTAACAATATATAAGCAAACATTATTATTATTTTAAACAAATTGTATACGTATCCAAATCACCAATAGATATAACTAATTTTACCTTGTATCCGTCGTATGACTTCGTTCAGCATTATGCCGATGACACTTTTCGAAACATAATAATCAAAAACACAACAACAAAAAAAAACATATAACTCACAACACAAAACGGTGACATGTAATTCGGGTAGACATCTACTTTATATCGCGGTCGAACGACTACAGACTATATTCAGTGGTCATTTGATTAGAGTCAGAAATTCTTATCGCCGAATCGTACAATATGTTGGAATGAACTGTAGCTGGTCACTAAGCAATTGGTTGTTGTTATGTTTAAAGGCTTTGTATATATCAAATTCCTATATAGCTACCCTTTAAGCAAAAATAGATGGGTTCGTTCAAAGTCAGTATTATAATTGGAGAATTGATAATTATTGGTGTTAATTAAAGGGCGAGCGTAG
>JAGFPH010024608.1:0-11281 GCA_018207615.1 Philaenus spumarius
ATTTTCAATATACAGAGCATTGCGTGCTTCGCACGCCAATCCCCCGTATGGAAGTATTTTCAATACACAATGCATTGCGTGCTTCACACGCCAACCCCCGTATTGAAAATATTTTCAATATATAGTGCATTTCGTGCTTCGCACGCCAACCCGTATATTGGGAGTATTTTCAATGCACAATGCATTGCGTGCTTCGTACGCCAACCCGTATATTGGGAGTATTTTAAATACACAATGCATTGCGTGCTTCGCACGCCAACCCGTATATTGGGAGTATTTTCAATACACAGAACATTGCGTGCTTCGCAAGCCAATCCCCGTATTGGAAGTATTTTCAATACACAATGCATTGCGTGCTTCGCACGCCAACCCCCGTATTGGGAGGATTGTCGTTACACCAAGCAGTGCGTGCTTCGCACGCCAATTTTAATCCTATGTGCGTCCGATTTAAAATATTTGTGATTATTACGTAAAAAGGTTCAAAAATTTAAAAATAACGTAATTTCTACTCATTTAAGCTATAAAAATAAAAAATAAAAGGTCACCTCGTAGTGAACGTGTTGAAGCTGTTGTACTGAAAGGTACTTTTTGTTTAAACAACATACACAACCCGAGTTCAACTTTTACCTCGTATTAATTTCAATCTCGTTGAGCAGGCCGTCAACTCATCAACGCAGTCTTGCATTAGATCTGATAGCGTTAATTAATCAGGGAAATTCACGCGGAAATGACGTAGATGGTAGTGAAAGTATGCGACTATACAGTGTACTGTACTTTCCCCAACCTAGATTAGCACTGCGTGGCATCAACTGTACCGGTCGAGGTCGTGCTTATAGTATGTGGATTGTAGTCCAAGGACGTTTCAGTTTAAATACCAATAATGTTGAATGTGTTGCGATTGTATCGATAGTGCACCGGTTGTTTACATAATCGATTAGAGATTAAAAGAAAGGTTAGGCAATGTTAGGTGAGGAATGAGGGTGACGTGTTTGGAAATACCGCGTTTGAAATACAAGGTAATCGTTTAAGGAGGCGATAATTTTAAAAATGATGAAATTATTTTATAAACCAAAGAAAAAACATGACAAATAAATACAATCTAGACACAATGTTTTAATGATAAACTCAAAAATCTACAAACAATTTTAGTGGTTTAAAATATCGGAAATAATAATATAAAAAACAGTCAGAAAAGAGAAGCAAGGTAAAAACAACAAATTTAAAAAAAAAGAAATCTTATATATAAAAAAACATAATTTCTTGAGGGCAGTAATCGGCATCTATACTAATATTGTAAAGAGGTAAAATTTGTATGTTTGTTTGTATGTAGGGGGTAATCTCTGAAACTACTAAACCGATTGAAAAAATAGTTTTACTAATAAAAAGCTACACTATCCCTGAGTAACATAGGCAGTAATTAATTTTGATAAAAACATTATTTATTTCACTATTTGTAAATTTAGTCGGAAAAAATTCTTAGATTAGGCCTAGACTGATGAACCAACACGTGTATTTACATGTATTACCATAGCAACCAATTGAATAAAATAACAACAGATAAAACAATAACAGATAAATAATAACAGATCATAAAACAGTTGTTTGCCCTCATATTTCCATTATCAGCTGATATCAAACTTTGAAGCAATTATTTGTATTTCTAACATTTAGGTTAGATTTTTATTAAAGTGTATACCTGAGCCTTCATGGTCTATTCACGACGGTGCTGAATAGCTGCAAAATGGTTCGCACGCCATTCCGAATATTGTGAGTATCTTCAATACATAATGCATTGCGTGCTTCGCACGCCAACCCCACGGTAGAATCCACCACATGGCTTTGAACCGGGTACTTCTATGGTATTTTACGTTTTGATCGATTTTGGGGGAACCAAGCGAGCTATAAGGTCGCGTTAAAAAACAAAAAACTCATTCTCGTAGGAAAAATCTAAAAAAATAGTTACTTCCTGTCGAAAAAAGTGCTTCCGATTGTTGTATTTTTTTTTTGGCTAACGAACTCGTCCGACGTAGACAAACAACATGTGCACGAAATTTGCACCGAATCGGACTTAAAATGCGGCCGCTACAGTGCGAACACATATATACACATATGATTTTTAATGACACCCTAAAACGTGTTCTGGGGACCATGATCGATGCTCCTTTGCTAATCCACACCTTGGGTCTTACCAAAATTGCCACTGCAATAGCTCATATTTTCTATGGAAATTCGCTAATAAATAGTGATTGGGACATCAAATCGAAAAACAAACAACTAAAATGATGAGGTAATCAGTTATTGTGAACAAACGTTAAACAAAACCATATCATAATGACTTTGCTGTTTTATGTATTTTCTAAACGAAAATGTGCAATTATTTGTTGTTTATTTACATTAACACGAATTGAAAACAAATTACGTACGCTCTCCCTTCCAGTCTCAAGACGGACGCAACCGACTCAATACGACTGACATTCGAGTACATTCTAATAAACCTCTTAGCCAACGGATCAATCATGCATAACAACTTTCAACTTTTGCCGGTTTCATATGTAATGTAACATTGCGGATAGCACGATGTGGCAACATTGGAAAGTTATGTGGGTCGCTCCAACCTGCCGGTCCACTTTCAGTTGCGTCACAACTCCGTGTGTTTGGCTGTTTGATACACGCCCTCGCACGCACCTTAGCCTAAATATCGGCGAAATAATTCAGATAACACTGTCAGATGTAAGAACAGATGATAAGCATTATTAGGTATTTCTACACACCTTTTTGAGAATTTTTTGAAGAGCTCACATGGTCTTGCCTGGGTTTAGTTCAAATTGTAACCTTATCCAAGTTATATCGACTCGTCTTTATTAGGCACTAAGGGAAACCCCTGCGTGCTCCGCACGCCAACCCCGTTGGAACCGTCTATACACATAATCATGTTATGTTTTCCTTATAATAAAGGTGTAGTATTAATAATAACCCCAAAGCTAAGATGGTAAATAATGTTAAATGATCAAATGAAATTTTTAGTAGGCCTATATTTTTATAACAGCAATTATAATAAAGGTTAAAAAAAACAGCAAGGCTCAGGTATACACTTAATAAAGGCCTAACCTAAAAGTTAGAATACAAATAATTGCTTCAAAGTTGGAAATTAGGTGTTATGGAAATATTAGAGCAAACAGCTGTTTTATCTGTTATTTTATTCAATTGGCTGCTATGGTAATGAATGTAAATACATTCAAGAAATATGTGCTGGTTCATCAGTCAAGGCCTAACCTTAGAATGTTTTCCGGCTAGATTTACAAATATTGAAATAAAAAATGTTTTTATCAAAATGAGTTAGGGGATAGCCTATGTTGTTCTAGGGATGAGTCTAGGGCCGAGGGCCAGTTGCCTAAAAACTTTGACGAGGGTAATTTGACAGCCAGAGGCTTGGCGGAGCGAGGGCCAGCCGGCTAGGGATCAGTGACTTGTTCTACTGTGCGGTGGGTATGGGGGTGGAAAGGTTTTAATTATCGTTTATGTATTCCGATAACAGTATGATTATAATATTTATATAATTATAATATTTCGTCGTATTATCACTTTATATAATTAGAATTAAAAAAAAACTAGAGGACTTACCTAAACTATTTAGTCACAGTATTTTGCCGATAACAGGATGATTATAATATTTGTATAATTATTAACCTTAAAAACTCTTCTATAGAAATTAGTTTAGAGTCGTACTCTATGCATTTAATCTTACCCCTCCCCTGAATCACTTCCGCTCTGGGGAGTCAACTGGCCCTCGGCCCTACCTGGCTGTTTTGACAGTTTATGACCCCCACGGCAAAAGATCGGCTGGCCCTCGCTCCGTTTTCCTCTAGGGATATTGTAGCTTTTTATTAGTATAGGGGGGGGGGGGGTTCTAACCTGGTTACGGCCCTGACTGCGAGGATTACATTTCAACTCAATACGGAACGCACGTTGCACTGTAACTGCAGATTCAGTCCTTGCAAACTATAAAACGCAAAAAGTTTTCTGTTCACTGGTTCTTTATTTTGCTACTAGCGCTTTCTAACGAAATACAGAGGAAACGGTATGAGCACATGCGCACAGGGTATCAACAAAACTGTTTGAGTTGCACTTTAATTTCATGTATTATTCTAATCGTACGTTAAAGTAATAAATACAAGATACCCTTAAAACCCCCGCATTTTGAAACAACCCACATTCTATGTTTTCTTTTGATGCACATTTATTAAATATATGGCTGTGAAATTGAACAAATTGTAAACGGAACAAGACGGGCAAAACTATTTCACGTGACATTCCAGTTCCCAGTCCACCACATTCTCCAACGAAAGGAAAGGCGGCTTGCGTCATTTTGTCCCCGCTCTGAGGTTTTACGTTTACTCACGCCTTAGCTCGGTCGTTCCGCACGCTTTAACCTACTTTTTTTTATATAATATTCAGAACCTATTAATATGTTTCTTTAGTCGAAAAATGCAAGGAATTCAAATGTTATTAGGAAAGAGTGGAAAACAAATAATCCGACCGCGAAGCCGAACCGCAGGCGCGAGTCGAACTCCCAAAGTTACGTTTATATGTTTTAGGCGTTCAACCGACTATTTGAGAAATCGGTCTAGTCTGTCTGCGTGTACGAAATATATTAGCTGAGCGCCTCAGCCTCCAGCCCCCGTCTCACGCGCTGCTTCGTTCCGTTCGCACCGGAAAAACTCAACAACACCTCGGACCCATGGTAAAACCTCCCACGTTGATTTGAACCTGGTACTTAACGGTATTTTACGTTTCTGAAGGAACCGATCGGTCTATAAGGTAGTGTAAAAAACCAAAATGTGCAGTTAATCCACAGGAAAAATGAGCTATTGCAGTGGCCCTTATGGTAAGACCCAAGGTCGGGAGTAGCAAATGAGGACCAATCATGGTCCCCAGAACGCATTTTGGGGTGTCATTAAAATTCACATATATATATGTATATATATAATTATTTAGCTTAGTATACCTACCACGTCCGTTCAGAAGACCTCGTTATCACTTCTCCTAGAATTACTGGAGTATATAGGGTTTTCATGAAAGCATATTAAAATAGTACATTATCAATTACACCGTGTATGATCCGCTAATCAGTTATTACTTATCTTTTAAAATACGAGAAATTTTATTTTTTCTAAAGCTCTCCTAAAAGCACGTCCTTAAATTTGCAGCTTTCTCGGATCCCTTGTATCTATATATTTAATTCCGTAAGCCCAAATTTGAAAATGAAATTCAGAGCGAACGGTAGCTCGTAGGAAGCTCGGAGAGGTCTCATTTTAGAGGTCTGGGCATGAAGTTTTGGGGGAAAATATTCATTTTTCTTAATTGTGTCCCAAAAGTTTGTTACGGAATAAAATAAGTCCCATTTAAATAGCATGGGCATATACAGGTGTAAATCAGGTGTAACATTTAAAGAAGAAATAAATATTCGTTTAACTTAATAATATAATATAACAGCTGATTTCACCCATCATCTGTAATACGCAAACAAAACCTAGCGCACATTATACTTTGGAGTTATGTTTACAACTTCAATCAATATAAGTATTGCGAAGATAATTTTTTTCTAAATATGAGTTAAAGAACTAATGTAGCCTATAATACGTTATAAGATTTGTATTGAGGTTATAAACTGTTATATAAATACTTTATTTTATTATCAATATAATATATTTATGTATCCAAGTTTATAGAAGTTTATGTACACATTCGTTTAACTTCGGAAACATTCGTACATCTTAGTATAACATACAAACATATTCCATTAATAATTTCTTCATTATCAACTCCTATAAAAGCGAGTGTACGTGGAGTGGAGTAACATTTAAAGAAGAAATGAATGTTCGTTTAACTTAATAAGTACCTGGAGACCGAGCTAAAGCTCGATTATAAGCAGGCCTATGATTTCAATAATAAATATTGGATTATTGAGTTTTGAGGTTAGGCCTATAACATTAAACAACTAAATAAAGGGTATATACAACATTAGGCTTACCCGTAATAAAAATACAGTTTAAAGGATTAACCACAATCTCAACGCTATGCCTCAGAAATAAGTCAGGCCTAAATTAAAGTATTATTTCAATATCGATTTATTCCTAGGGCCTAGTTCGCTCACGTCAATAACTACTATTATTGCAAATTTCCGTGAACATCGTTTAGGTTAGGCCTATAACATTAAACAACTAAATAAAGGGTATGTTTATTATGTATTGGTTGCCATGGTAACTATAAATAGATACAAAATTAGGCTTACCTCTAATAAAATATACAGTTTAAAAGAAAGCAGATGATTATTGTAATGGCATTGAAAACATTTGCATCAGCTGTGCTTTGTATTGTTTAAAATGGACAAATTTCACTTTTTAATTTAATAAAAAGACGTAGAAAACGAATTTTCCCAGACTGGTGACCATTTCCAATCGATTTCTCGTGGCCAAAAGCCTAATATAAAATCAAAAAATCAAAAATCCTTAGACGGAGATTCCAGATCCATTTAGCAGACAAACAATTATCTCTCGCTTTAGAAGATAAGATATAACAGCTGATTTCACCTCATCTGTAATACGCAAACAAAACCTAGCGTAGATTATACTTTGGGTTTATGTTTACAACTTCGATCAATAATATAGCCTAGGCCTATAATATTAATAACTTCTAAATCATTTGATCTATCAATATGAAATAAAAGGCAATTAAAAGATAATATTTTTATCTTTCTTTAAATATATATAATAATATACATAAACACAAAATCTTAACAAATATTCCTACACGTTTATAGTCTTTATAATTGTACACATTTACTGAGATAAAAATCCCCATCTGCATAGTTACGTAGGCCTAGATAAAGTATGTTGTTTAAATACAGTAGTATCTATATATTTTGTATAAATGATGTATTTCTGATGTGTATATAATTAATCCGCCTATGTTTTTTCACCGGGATTCACTAGATTTATTTTTATATATAGCCTACATAAGTTTCTCAATAATGCACTAAAAAGTTGTTACGGAATACAATATTTCGCATTTAAATAGCATGGGAATCTAGATTAAAATCTGTTTATATCTCTTATTGTCAAAACAGCTGATTTTATATAAATTGGAAAAATCATAACCACACCTGAATGTGCATTTTTGTATTCACAAATTTTTAATGATAATTTAAGGTACGGTGAATCATGAGACTAACAATTTACTTAATAAAATTACTACAATATATAGGGGCAATTGCCCCTACAAGCCACTAGTATATATATATGTATATATTTATGTATGTATGTGTGCGCACTCTAACGGACGCATTTTACGTCCGAATTGATTCAAATTTGGTACACATGTTGGTTGCCTACGTCGCTCGGACGAGTTCGTTAGCCAAAAAAATGCAACAATCGGAAGTACGTTTTTTGACCGAAAATAACTATTTTTTGAGATTTTTACTACGAGAATTAAAGTTTTTTTAGTGTTTATTCTAAAAATATAAATGTATGAAGGTAGCCTGAAAATTTTAAGGCTCTAGCCAACATAGATTTGGCTGTTGGTTGATTATGAATCATTCAGTCAGGACGTCTTCTTATATATATATATTTGTATAAACCTACGGTAAAGCGTTCAATGCATTGAACTTATCAAATGGGAAATGCAGAAACACGCAATGTAGGCTATTGTGTGGCGCAAGAAGAGATTGAAAGTAGGTAATTGTGTCGAACACTCTCGCCAAGGCTGTACTTAACAGTTCCTTTAGGCTCAGGCCAGCTGGTTACTTACCTATTGTACGTGCACTGATGGAATGCTAGGTT
This sequence comes from Philaenus spumarius, assembly GCA_018207615.1. NCBI lineage: Eukaryota > Metazoa > Arthropoda > Insecta > Hemiptera > Aphrophoridae > Philaenus > Philaenus spumarius. The sequence continues at coordinate 7,839 of JAGFPH010024608.1, forward strand.
GGTTTATACACAGCTGATCTGATTTTAATGCAAGCCGCTTTTATTCCGCGAATTACACTGAATATAGATTACATACTTTCAAATATGACCACTGCGAGCGGAGGTCGAATCAGGCACACAAAGCCAGAACGAAGTTATTTCGAGAGACCTTTTTTTTACCATATAATGGTTTTTAGAGAATTTCCGTAGGAAAGATGAGCTACGATGAGGATTAAGGTCGGGAATAGCCAATGAGCACCGATCATGGTCCTCAGAACACGTTTTAGGGTATCATACATTTTTTTATAAAATATGTATGCGCACTCTAACGGCCGCATTTTGTATCCGATTTGGTTCAAATTTGGTGCACATGTTGGTTGTCTAAATGGTTTGGACGAGTTCGCTAGCTAAAAAATCCCAAAACCGAAAGCTCGTTTTTTAACAGGAAGTAAATAGTTTTTATTTTTTGTATTAGAATAAAACTTTATGTGGTTTTATAAAAAAAAATAATTCGACCACGCAGCTGGACCGCTGACGTGAGTTGAGCAAATTTCCAAAATTAAGTTTATATGCCTATGTTTTAGGGTTTCAACCAACAATTTGGGAAATAGGTCTACTCACGAAGACGTTGAACAGCTGTCTGTGTGTACGCAATACATTAGTAGAATTTGTTTGCGCCTAGTGGCCTCGCGAGTTTGCACCACTTGGCTTTGAACCGGGTACTTTTATGGTATTTTACGTTTTGATCGATTTCTGGGAACCGAGCGAGCTATAAGGTCGCGTAAAAAAACAAAATGTGCAGAATAACATCCTACATTTATATTGTTAGAAAAAACACTAAAAAACTTTCATTCTCGTAGTAAAAATCTCAAAAAATAGTTATCTCTTCTCGAAAAACGTGCTTCCGATTGTCGGATTTTTTTGCCTAACGAACTAGTCCGAGCGACGTAGACAACCGACATGTGTACCAAATTTGAACCAAATCGGACTTAAAATGCGGCCTCTAGAGTGCGAATAGATATATACATATATATATGATTTTTAATGACACCACAAAACGTGTTCTGGTAACCATGATCGGTGCTCATTTGCTACTCCCGACCGTGGGTCTCACCATATGGGCCACTGTAATAGCTAATTTTTCCTATGGAAATTCACTAGTAAATTTTCTTTATTCATAAGGTTATTTGGTACTGCTCTTTCACACAAGCTGTGCCTACATTCACTAACCGTGTCCATCAAACATTAATTTGTTACGAGAAAGAACTAAAAGACAATTGTATTATTTAGGCCTACTGGTGTAAGACAGTTTGACAACGGGCCGACCGACTTAAAATTACTTTTATCGACTGTTTATTAGTGCTCGCTGCAGCAGAACTTAAACAATAAAAACACAAGATTCGAATGCAACTGACGCACACGGAGAAATAGAAAAACAAAGGCAGCGATACAGGTTTTAAATCTAAAAACTGTTGAATCATGTAATCAATAGCCTACGATTCACGAGTAATTTACCGGCGTTCCAAGGCTATCGGAAGCCTACACTTGTTGATATGCGCGATCGTCCGACGCGCATCGATCAGCTGGGACAAAGAAGTCATACCTTGACCCGGTGACGTCACAGCATATTCCCGGAAGTCGTTTGTAATCGGGTTTAGGGGAATCCCTTGCTTTCCGAGAAACCCGGGGTAGATTGTTTCGCGTTAATTTGGGTTCGTTTTTGATTTCGCGGAATCGTGCTATCGACGTGATTGTTGTACGTCACGAGAGGCGGGTAATGTGCGTAGATTGTCGGGACGATTTGTGTTCACTGAACCCCGCAGTAAGAGTGACTAGTAAATGAGCACCGATCATGGTCCCCAGAACACGTTTTATGGGGTCAATAAAAATTGTATATATATTATACTAGAGGAAACCTCTGCGTGCTCCGCACGCCATCTCCGTTGGGACCTTCTTTACACGTAATCATGTTATTTTTTTCTTTATAATAAAGATGTTGGATTAATAATAAATCTGGTGATGGTTAAGATTAATAACATCTTTAATTAATAAAGATGTTGGTAAATACTGTCAAATGTTCAAATCAAATTATTTCGGATATTTTTATAACAGCAGTTATAATAAAGGTTAAAAGAACCAGCAAGGCTCGCGTCTCCACTTTAATAAAAACCTAACCTAAAAGTTAGAAATACAAATAATTGCTTCAAAGTTTCAAATCACCTGTTAAGGAAATATTAGAAACAGTTGTTTTATCTGTTATTTTATTCAACGGGTTGCTATGGTAATAAATGTAGATACATGTGTTGGTTCATCAGTCTAGGCCTAGCCTAAGAATTTTTCCGACCAAATTTACAAATATTGAAGTAAAAAAATGTTTCTATCAAAATTAATTGTACTGCCTATGTTACTCAGGAATAATGTAGCTTTTTATTAGTAAAACTATTTTTTCAATCGGTTCAGTAGTTCTAGAGATTACCCCCCACCCCCACATTCAAACAAACAAACAAATTTTACCTCTTTATAACATTAGTATAGACTAGGCCTATTTGACCACTTTGAAATACTACCGTATCACATTTTAGTAATATTTTATAACTTGAGAATTGCCTCTCTAGAAATAAAAAAATATTTTACCTAATCTATCCTCATTTTTGAGAAAATATACAATCTGTTTGCATTTTCTTCGACGCTAGGGTCAGTGAGCGAAGCGAGTATTTCATGGCTAACCAACTACACGTGTTTTATTTATAGTTAAAAACACACTACAGTACTTTTAAAGCTCTATTCATTCATTCACCTTCAGAACAATAAGACATTTTAAAAATCAAAAATGTTTACTTCCAAAAACAAACATGATTTAATTATTTTTCCCCCTGTCTCTCTCCAACCAAACGTTTGTTAATTTCATACCAGTTAAAAAGTGAAATCCGTCTATCGTTGCCACTCGTAAAAGCCTACATACATTGTATCACTGTAACAGCTGATCGGCGTGTAAAGCCCAGCTGTTAGAGCCAAGGCGAGCGACGTGGGTGGAGCAAAGTTAGTCATGCAGTTGTTGTGACCTTGTTTGCGAACGAAAACCAGTTTTGGCAACTTCTGTAGGTCCGTGAAATTGTACTTTTACGTAAGAAACAGCCGCCAGGACCTTGTGTAAGAAAGCAAAGACCTTCTGGGCTTTCTTGGTCCATCAATGGTCGACTACGCCCCACAATTTCCATTCACTATCGCGGAAGCCTGGAGTTAAAATGACCGACCTACCAGAATTGCTGTCCTTTTTCAAAGCAATATGTAAACCTAACCTAAACCCGAGGTTACTTGCGATATTATGAAGGACAATCCCCCATAATCGCTCCTCGCACAAACATACCAACGATAATGATTAGCCAATTTATAATAAATCGGTCGCACATTAAACATAATTTCTTAATTTAATATTTTGTCTTTTAGACTGAAAGTACCTAAAA
>JAGFPH010024610.1:0-11279 GCA_018207615.1 Philaenus spumarius
AAAAACGATTTTGATTTCACGTTATAGCAAATTTAATATAATTTTAAAAAGCTAAGAACACATGTTTCCACAAAACGCACAAAAATCGAAAAACGTTCGAAAAAATCACAGTTTTTCGACCACCATTCTGCGAGCACAGGTTTTTGAGGGTTGCAAATCTGGATTTGTAGTCCCAGTAATGGTCCGAAACACCTCTCCAAAAATCATTAATGCTCCATTTAATGTAAGTTCCGATGTAACATTTGACTGGGCTAGATGTCTTGTGGCTACTAGTGAAAGACGCTCTCGCTCGTTCTACACGTTCTTAACTTTCTCGGTCGTCCCGTACTCTTCCCTTTGCAAATGCAACAGGTGTCTTCAAACTGATGATACCATCTACGGATGTTAGTATCAGTTGGAGGATTGCATTTGGACTTAATACGGAACGCACATTGCACTGTAACTACAGATTCTGTCCTTGCAAACTGTAAAACACAAAAAGCTTTCTTTTCACTAGTCGCCGTCTTTGCTACTAGCGCTTTATACCGGAAGACAGAGGAAACAGTGCATGCGCATTCGCACAGGTGTACCAACAAAACAGTTTGAGTTGCTCTTTCCTTTGGTGTATTATTTATAATTGTAAGTTAAATGCAATATAGCCTTAAAACCCCGATATTCATTTAAGTTAGTCCTAGTCCAAAGTGAAACATTTTCAAAATAATTGAATGTAAGTACAGTCAGTTTTTATTCAAACTCCATATTAATGAAGAATTATTTGCACTTAATTTAAATATTATTAATTTTAATATTATTAATTTTAATACTACTAAACCGGACATTATCGAGTGCCCACCGGTGCTAGTCATGACTGTTTTAATTAGTGTTTGTGTATGTGTTGTGTGTTGTACTATAGTTTTAATTTTTTTAACGATGAGGGAAATGCCCTGCGCACAGAGTGTGGGACTTCCCTCGACACGCCAGAAGAATCCACATCTGAGGTATACCCACTAAAACCCTCCCCACCTCTTGCCCGTTTAATGATGTTCGTTAAAGACTACCCAGAGGCACCACCTTTCGGCAAAACTTCTCTGGGAAGCGTTGACACTTATACAGTTATCTTAACTGCTCTTCCTTGATTTTTAATACTTCTATCAAATATTCTTCAATGTAATTCCATTTGTATTTGTCTTCCAGCATTTGCAACACCATATTGTCCGGTGTAATGTTCACCCCTATATCTGTTCTCGGTGTCTTTTTTTTTCTGTACATCCCTTGCCTTGCAGTCAAACAGCGTGTGACAAACATCATCTCTATCGGACCCGCAGCTTATACAGGTACTGACTTCTGCTCTGTGGAACCTCTTTAGATAGTGACTAAAGCACCCATGACCCGTGAAAGCCTGCGTTAGGTAGAAACTCATCTCTCCATGTCCTCTACCAAGACAACTCTCTAAATCCTTCACTATCGTGTGGGTCCGTCTACCAGACTGTTCTTCATCCCAACGTACCTTCCATTTTTGTATAAGCCTTGCTCTAGCTTCTTTCTTTACTCGGGCTATAAGTTTATCCTCATCTTCTGATCTCAAGTTCTCCCTAAGTCCAAAGTATATATCCCTCCTTTCTTGAGCTAAGAGGTCAACAGGCGGTGTTCCTGCAAGTACTAAGACTGCACTTTCCGACACGGTGGTGTAAGCTGCCACTATCCCCAACGCAGCGGTCCTCTGGACAGATAGCAGTCTTTTCTTATGGCTCTCCTTTTCCAGGGCTTCCGGCCAAATAGGCACTGCATACGGCATCTTAGCCTACATGACGCTTGCCAATAGCCTTCTTCTCTTTAGGGCCTCCTATATTTGGCATAAGTCTTGCTAGTCTTCCTCCAGTCTCCGAAGCCTTTAGTGCCGTCTTTTCAATGGGCGGCCCGAAGGTAAGATTCTTATCTAGTTCCACGCCCAGGTATGTTAGCTGTTTCTTCCTCGGGATCAGTGCTCCATATATTTTAAGTAATGGCTGCCTATACGCTCTTCTTTTTGTTATTAATACAGCTTCAGTCTTTTTTACCGCCATCTTCAAGTTTTTATCTTCGAGCCACCATCTGACTCTTCTGATAACACTATCCATTTTTGCCTCTAGAAGATCGTCGTTTGCTGCTTCTACAACCAGGATGACATCGTCAGCAAAAATCACTATATTGACCACTTCCGGTAATGTCATTTCTAACAGGGAGTCGTACGTCACATTCCAAAGAAATGGCCCCAGACAAGATCCCTGAGGTACCTCGCAGATGGTCCAGCCATCTCTTTCACTTAAATAACTTGCTACCATATTCTTTAAATAGCTTGGCACCCATTTTCTTTCGAGAGCCATGTGAATGTCCGTCCACTTAAGGGAATTGAAAGCATTCCTCACGCTCACGTCAATTGCAATGAGGGCACAGAATCCTTGTTTGTTCTTTCCATACTTTTAATATTTGACGATTTCTGCAGAAGGAATGAAAAAAACTAAGGGAGTTCCGATGATGAAGTTGCGACTTCAAAACTAGTCACAGACCAAAATTGAAGTCACAAGAAGGTCCTTCTAAGGTAATTTATTATATTATGAATTTTGTTTTTATTAATTTAAAAATTGCGATTTCAAATGTTGCTAAAAATCCATTGAAATAAAAATACATTAGTGACAACATAATGCAATTATAACTATTTTTCAAGAAAATGTGTTTAAAATTGTATACTATTTTTGACTTTTTTTGTAAGATTTGATTAAAGTATTGCAAGGATTTTGCGATTAAATTAATTGTGAGCATAAACCATAAGCCCAGACTTTTTCTAAATGATCAAAAATATTGTACAAACGAGAAACCTGCATTCTCAGAGTCGTCCCACTGCATGGGCGTCCTCTCAGGATCTCTGCTTCCACTCTTGTAGTTATCAGGTCCTAGCAGCAGTCCACTAGGATCCACCGTCTCTTCGTACTTCAGATAAGTGTCCGTCATTCCCAGCTCATCGCCGTTGTACGTGATCATTATACCCGGCAGCATGGCAAGGATCATGTTAACTGCGTCGACCATCTCAGGGCCCGCTCTCGTCGCTACTCGACTGTTATCGTGGTTGCCAACCTACAAAAATAAAAAAATGTGTTTGGATTTATTCATAACATCTGATTAGGGTCATAATGATTTAATTGTAAGGAATCAGGTTTCCTTCTTACCAATTCAGAATGTAGTAAATAATTGTGTACTCTAACCTATTTGTTTTCCTAAAGTACAGGGACTTTCGCGAAAGGTTGGCACAACTTGAGGAGATGATAGGGGAAATAAAAAAACAAAAAAAAACAAATTGTACATATGAACGTAGGTCCGGCAAAGCTTCGTTTTCCAGAAATCCGCCATTTTGTATTTTTACAAAATAATTATAATTCATATCTAGAGAAATGTTTTACCGATTAAGTTCAAACTTGGATGAAGTTCAACCTAACAATGATCTGTGTTAAGATAAACGGTACCAGATAACTGCCACTTACTTTCTCCCAGTTGAAACATTATACCTTCCCAAGAGTGGTATAGGAGGTGGTTATTTAGAATTGCAAAAGTAGGAAAATGTTACCATGGAAAATATTACATGTATGTAACACACATCCATATTATATTATTATTTCAACTATTCGATCGATTTCGAACAAATTTGCACCAAACATGTCAATTGGGCCTGTATAGATGCACGAAAAAAGGTTTTGAAACATTTGGAAAAACAACCCCCTTTTTGGCCAAAAACCCCAAAATATCTGTTATTATTATTATTACCTAAACGAGAATTTTTAGAAAGATGCCGTTTTTTGCATATAGTAGAGTACATTAAGGGCTACAAATAAGCCAAATTTTATCAACATCGTTAGAGCCGTTTTTGAGAAATTCTGATTTTTCTCGTTTTTTGGCCATTTTTAGGGGGTAAAACCCCTTAAAAATCAAAAACTTGAAAAAATGGAAAAAAACTAAAATGGAGATAGTCCAGAACTACGCGTACATACCAAATTTCATCAAAATCGGACCGTTGGTATGGTCTCCAGCTCTGTACACATCCTTACAGACACACGGACAGACATCACCAAAAACCACTTTTTTGGGTTCAGGGAGCACCAACACAGATAATTCCACTTAACAATTTTTTGGGGTTCAGGGAGCACCAACACAGATAATTCCACTAAACAATTTTTAGGGGTTCAATGAGCACCAAAACAGATAACTCCACTAAAAATTCAAATTCGAAAATTTGAACGAAAACAATACTTTCTCCATATACTACGTATAGGGTGGAGAAATTAAAAATGATCGGAAAATTATTCTGAATATGTCATTTTAAAGGTTAGGGCAGTCCGAATGTGGATATCATTTAGTTTTTTAAATTAGTTTTTAACTAAATTTGTTCTTTCACTTAACTCAAAACCAAACAGCATTGAGTCTGTACGTTTACACCGTCAATGAATACACAAAACACAAAGATACACCGCGCCTTGAGGCAGCACCAAGTAGTGCCTCAGCAGCTTATGCTTGAAATCTTGTAAAAAATAACGTAAAAAAGTATTTGTAAAATGAAACGGTAAATAACCCTTTTTTTGTATATTCTAGTGCTAAACCACTGCTACGTAGTACTAACTTAATAGGCCAGTCGGTAGGGGTCATTTTAGACCAAAAGTTCCAGTAATTTACAATACGGCTGATTTGTTGTTTATAAGTACATTAAAGTATGTAAATGAACATAAAAAAGTTTACCAGTCTATCGATTTCCCAAAGTCGAAAAAAATCGATTATCATTTTTTTCCAATTATCCTTAATATTTCAAGCTTGAATGAAGATAGAGAAAAATAAAAATAATACCGTGTAGGGGAGGTATTTTTCAATAAAAAAGGTCATATGTATTTATTTCGTCCGAGCAATGGTTTGTCTGGAAAAAATTCGATAATGCAGGTATGTATTTTGCACCAGGGGGATATCACTAAAAGGGGAAAATCTCATTCATATATGAAGCGTTGGCTCATTCTAAATTGGCCGAATTTTAATATATCGAATTGAAACTTGACATAGAAGTTAAAATATATATTTTAAACATTTATGCTGAGCCTTAGCTTGTTATCTTGAAAATTACTCGATATAGAGCCAGTTGACTTAATGGGTTTCTCGATTTTAGGAGTACCAGACCCACGAACTAATTTTAATCTATTCCAGTTTCGTCAATTTTTGGAATATCAACATCAAATTTGTTTTACAAGTTGAGTACACTAGTATAAATATTCTTAGTAAGTATGAACAATTTTTTCATGTTATTTTTAAAAACGAGGCGCTTGAAAACAGTCTTCTGTTTTACCTATATCGTTTTAACTATAACACCTTCGGCTTCAACGACTCCATTTTCGACATTTTTGAACATATCGATTTAAAAATTGGTACAGAAGTTACAAACACAATTGTTTTTTGCTATACTTATTTTAAACACTATATGTAAAAAATTGACTAATCTGCGGCCGATTAACTCAAGCGTTTTGATGAAAAATCTAAAAAGGTCTAAAATTATACTTTTTTAAGTTACTTGTGCTTTGAAAAGTAAACAATAAATAAAGTTTATACTCCTTGATCTTGTTTGAATCTATATATTTAACTTGTAAAAAAACAGGTTGATATTTTGAAAATTTTCTTAACTGGAGTCGTTTAAAATGAGTTCGTGGGTCCGGTACTCCTAAAATCGAGAAACCCACTGATACGTCAAGTGGCTCTAGATCGGGTCATTTTCAAGATAACAAGCTGAGACTCAGGATAAATGTTAAAAATATATATTTTAACTCCTATGTCAAGTTTCATTTCGATATATTAAAATTCGGTCAATTTAGAATGACCCAACGCTTCATATATGAATTTGATTTCCCCATTTTAGTGATTTTCCCTGCTGCAAAATACATACCTGCATTAGCGATTTTTTCCCAGACAAACCATTGGTCGGAGGAAAGAAATACATATGACCTTTTTTTTGAAAAATACTTTCCCTACACGGTGGTATTTTTAATTTTTATTTATCTTCATCCCAGCTCGAAATATTCAAAATAATCGAAAAAAAAAATGTTTTTCGATTTGTTTTCGACTTTGGGAAATTGATGGACTGCTAAACGTTTTTTTTATGTTAATCTACATACTTTAATGTACTTATAAAAAATTCAGTCGTATTGCAAATTGTAACCTACACCACTGGACTAATTACTGTCATATACCAAATTGCGCTTACTAATACAATTCTACTACTGTTAAACATTTCTTGGCATCGTTTTTGTCCAACACAATTATCCAACAACTCATTCCATTCCGTTGTTACTCCAGCACGTACTCACCACCCAGTTAGCAGTCCCGTAAGAAGGCACTGTGTCGAGCCATTCGTTGATTTTGGTCACCAACTCGGTCGCGTTCATGCCGGGGTTGATGGCTTCCAGCAGATGGAAGTTGAAGGGCATTGAGAATGGCATGTCGCTCCCGCCGTAGTAAGGGATGATGTCGCGTATAGGATTGTAGACTTCGAGTAACAAGATTCTGTAAAGTATAAATAAAGGTGATATTTGAGATCGTTCTTTTGCGAACGAGTTTGCACTGTGTGTTCTACTGACAAATATTTTCAAAATGGGGTATAACTCGACACGGGATTACATTAAAACGTCAATACTTCCTTCGTGGGCCGTCCTCTGGTCACGCCAAAAACAATTGGTCAAACTATTGGTTATAGTGGCAATTACATAACCGATAGTTTTCGAATTATTAAATTCTTTCCATAACAGTTCTGTTGTAGCTCATAGTGGAACGTATATCTACGGGATCTCAGGCATTGATTTTGAGTTTGAAAAAGAACCACATAGGAGCCGGATACCTGTCTTGCGACTTGTTACGGCCCTCATAGATACTTCGCAAGATCAGACCAATTAAGTGGATTATATACTTAACTGGCTGACCCGTACGGCGTTGCCCGTGGTGGTTGGTATTTTCAGTCTTTTTAACGTAATTGTATTCTTTTTAAGTGTTCAGTCAGTGAGTGGTATTTGGCTTTTATATATATAGATCTTAAATAATAAAAGCACTATTGTCATAATAATAAAAGATCTGAAATTATGATTTTAGTAACTTTGGTCCCCCCCCAAACCCCTCGTAAAATTTCGAAATTTTTCATACCCTTTCTTAGTGAGCACCTATGGCCCTAGAGGAAGCTACATACCAAATTTCATTCGAATCCGTTCGATAAAATTTCCAATTTTTTAAAACCCTTTTTTAGTGAACACTTATGGCCCTAGAGGAAGCTAAATACCAAATTGCATTCCAATCTGTTAGGTAGTTTTAAAGAAATCGTTTTTTAATAACTTTGATCCCCCCAAACCCCCCTAAAATTTTGAATTTTTTCAAACCCTTTCTTAGTGAGCGCCTATGGCCCTAGAGGAAGCTACATACCAAATTTCATTTCAATCCGTTAGATAGTTTTTGAGAAATCGTGATGAGTGAGTCAGTGAATGAGTGAGTGAGTGGTATTTCGCTTTAATATTATAGATTCCTCTTCCTCCCCGAAACCTCCGACAGAACCTCCAGCGGGCTGATGGTACGTTGCCGTGGTGCCATTGTTGTCTACAGAAGGATAACCTTTGTCCCGAAGCCCTGGATGTGAACACGTCTACCCACACCCTGGAGAGAGTACAGTATAAGTGTCCGCTGCGGGTTATCCGGACACCGGCGGGGATTGGGCATGCCCTTTCACGATAAACAGAATGTCGTTCTTCCACTCCACCTCGCACACACCCATGCACAGAATCATCCACTCAGACAGACTCTGGCCCCAGCTAATCTATCATTTAACCCATTGCTCATTCATCCATCAACATATTCCCTCTTTCTTTATCACTCCGCAAATTTCTCCTTCCTGACCATAACCTTTGGTTCCAGTCTCTCTCCACCCACCTCCACCTTAAACACCACATGCCTCGTCCTCAATCTCCCCGCATTCACACCATTCATTCTCCCCCATCCTCTCTTAAAAACGGTCTCACACACTGCGACTTTACTCTAGTTGCGGCTACTAATCGCTATGTGTGACGTAGTAATTAGCGGCGACTAGTAGTCGCCGGAGCGGCTAGGTAAATTCACTAGCGAGGAAAGTTGGGCATGTTAAACTTTTGGAGCGACTAGTAGCAGGTAACCGACCTTAAAGTCACGTGACCCACTCGTCGTCAATCAGCAACAAACGTCTCAAAGACTTATTTCCACAAACGACATTTTTGTCATCTTGCTCATACAGCCGCTACAAGTCGCATGTGTGACGGCAAGTATTTTGTCATCGGCGAGCATATTTAGCAGCGGCGACTTATAACGACTGAAGTCGCAATGTGTGACACACATAGAAACTCCGCACAGTCACCATGCCCACTCAACACCTGTTATACGTAGTACCCCGGCACCACAGGTTCTCTCAAACTAAGGCCGTGTTTCGAGACAAAATTGCCGATAAAACTTTATTACCTCGGTGTATTTTGGACTTTGTTATTTTTTCTAATGTGTTCCATCAATAATACGAAGTTCTCAAATCGAGATATTATTCTGGAAACAATTTGCATTCACCAAGGCCTACCTCCGGAATTTCGTAAAGCTTTTTAATTGCATCTTTCGGACTAGATCAAGAAAAGAAATTACCTTGCGTTGCCGTCTTTGTTCTTCTCTTTGACGAGGTCATTCCAACCTTGAATAATACCGAAGGTAAGCTGGTGGTTGGTTGTGTAAATATGGTCCATGTTGGAGTAAGATATTGGTTTGTTCTGGTCGAGTAAAGGCTCGTCGGGATAAGTGTCGTCCTCCACCAGGAACTTGACCGCGTCAACGCGGAAACCGTCAACTCCAAGGTCTAACCAGAACTCCATGGCATTCTGCAAACACAAAACATTATGTCACTATTTCAAATTCAAGTCGTTCAACAATGCTTACTGTACTAAAAAATATAGGTAATTGTTTACTATAAAAAAATTAAAGCGACTATCTATTATGTTGAAAAAATATAGGCGATTACTATATTGAAAATAATTACTATATTGAAAAATTAGGCGATTGTTTACTATACTCAAAAAATATAGGTAATTGTTTACTATAAAGAAAAAATGTAGGCAATTGTCTACTTTATTGAAAACTATAGGAACTTGTTTACTACGGTATATCGACAAAAAGCAATTGTTTACTGTACGAGTGCTTAAAAAAATATAGGTAACTGTCTACTATAAAGATAAACATTTGGCAGTCTACTATATTGAAAAAAAATATAGGCGATTATTTACTGAAAAAATAGGCAATTGCTTACTATATACAAAAGTATAAATCATTGTTTACTATGAAAAAATATAGCTAATTGTTTAGTATAAAGAAAAACTATAGGTAATTGTTTACTATAAAGAAAAATTTAAGCAATTGACTACTATATTGAAAAAAAATATTGGCAATTGTTTACTATAAAGATTAAATATAGGTAATTGTTTACTATAAAGAAAAAATGTAGGGAATTGACTACTATACTGAAAAAATAGAGGTGATTGTCTATTAGAGGCATCTAGCATATAGTATCAGCTTTAAGAATAAGGTTATGCTTGGAGCAGATGCTAGACATCTACCGTTTCATCGGACCGGCAGGTGAGGAAGTACTGGCCCTGGAGTTAACATTTAGAGTATGCTTACAACTAAATACTATTAAGTAAAAGTACAAGGTTATCTAGCATAATAAATACAAAAACACTGTTGGAACAGTTTCACAGAACTTACTTTCATGTCTCGGACTACATCAGGGTTCCTGTAGTTGAGATCAGGTTGCTTAGCAACGAACTGATGCAGATAGAACTGTTGTCTCACTTCGTTCCATTTCCACGCAGAGCCGCTGAACACGCTTTGCTGAAACAATACACATATAATACAAATTACTGGTTCCTACTTTATGCTGAAGTTCCTACCATGTAGTTAAGTCATTATATTTCAGAAACACCTGAACCAATCTGAGTGCTGCTTCGACTCTACCGGCGCTTTAAATCAAACTATAATCCTATACTCTAATACGAGCAATCTCTGTTTGTTTGTACGAGCAACCTCGAGATCCAGCGGAAGGATTTTGCTCAAAGTTTGGGATTAGAGGCTTTTGAGTCTAAGAAATCGATTGGTGAAAACTCGATTGCTACCCCAGGAAAACTCGTATTTTTCTAAACGACTCATTTGAAAAATTGTAAATTTTTAACATTGGGCTTATGGAGTTTAAAATCATTACATATGTTTATTGACTATAATAATAACAGTAATCAACTGTTTCTTATTATTTCCATTAGCTGATTTCAGGCTTAAAACAAATTTTTTACTTTCCTTACCCTATACTAGGTAAGGTAAGTATTGCGATCGACCCAAAAATTCGATGTCGAGTTTTCATAATATCTTTACGTTTCAAGGCCCCTTGAGTCCAAAAAATGCATTTTTGGCAATTGGTCTGTCTGTGTGTCTGTGTGTGTGTGTGTGTGTGTCCGGAGTGCACAGGGCAAACGGCTGGACGGATCGAACTGAAATTTACAGGATATCTTCAAACACGTAAACAATTAAACCCATGTAAATTTGAAGCAAATCGGAGGTGGTGTCTTACCGTGGGACCAGTTTTTAGCACATTTTTGGTATTTACTCCAAAACCCCTCTAACGATTTTGATTAAACTTTGCTAACATACTCTACTCAGACCCCCTTAACACGCTATGTACGCTATATACCCTTAAAAATTCGTTGAAAAAAGTTATTACAAAAACGCAAGTTATTTTGTTTGTATCTCCGAAATGGCTGGTCCTATCGACTTGAAAATGGTCTCATTCGATTCAGCGTCCAAAAGAATGTCAAAAAAGATACCCCACTCAACTTTTTCCATTTTTTCAAAAATTGACCCCAAAAAACGCCCTTTTTGGGGGCAAAAATGACTTTTTTTAAACTAGCCGTGTTTGGTATCGACCTTGACATTTTTGGGGGTGAGAAATCGATTGAGACCAAAATCAGGTCCGTGGGATTAACCGTTTTGAAGTTAGTACCGCTTTCTTCGAAACGGATACTCCTATTAACTCGAAAATGGTAACATCAATCTCTCGCTCGAAAAATTTGGTAATTGATACAGCATCTATTTTGGTAAGGAAAGTTGTGTGATGTGCACACCAGATGTTTTTAATCTCTAACCTTTAAGATAGGTTTTTGTGGCGAACGACATCTGTTGAAGTATTTTTATTTCGTATTAGAGTATAGGAC
>JAGFPH010024612.1:0-11277 GCA_018207615.1 Philaenus spumarius
GAGATCTATAACAAACAATATTTATTGTTTTAGGGGTTGTTTCAACCATTTAAGCACCATTTTAAAAGTCAAAAAATTAAACAGAACCAAAAGTCCAGGGGAGTTACTATTTAACTAATTTAATAGCTTTTATGGATTTCAAGAGAAACAGCTGGCACACTATATCAATCACTCTGTATAGGATATGTTAAAACTATGTTGTGCGCAATTGTTGTACGCTCGGGAAGAATAGGGTTAAAACTTACATTCTATTAGGTTAACTTACGTTCAAAACAGTAGAAGCAAGTTAAAATACACAATTCATTTTAATAATATAAAGTTTAATAAGTTAATAGTTTGCCAAATCGTTATATTTTACTCGGACGAGCCTACATATTGAGATCGACAATGCAAGTTTACAGTTCACTCCACGCTACGCTTTTCTATTGAGAGAGTTCCTTTATGAACTTGACTTTGTACAAGGCTCGCGGGGTACATTTCTGGAAAAGCTAACCTTTGTTAACCTTAATAACGCGGCGGCGCAAAACCGAAACAGCTTTCGGAAGTACTATCAAGAGGGTAGTTTGCGAGTCATTTAAAATCATGCGCAAGAGGAAAGAGCTCCGGAATAATATGCGAGAAAATTATTTTACTTACTAAAACATCTTTTCTGTTTATAAATACATTTACATATACGTCTGTTACGCTCAATTTCTGATTAAACATAAACTGAATTAAACTCTATCTAGACCTACTTATCTAACACGTTCTGTTCACTGCTACGCAAATTTCGTATTTCCTACGCTAGTAGCTGACCTTATATTTTTTATATTTACAGCCTAAATGAGTAGAAATTACTTCATTTTTTATTTTTGAACCTTTCTACGTAATATTCACAAATATTTTAAAGCGGACGCACGTGAGCGTTCATAAAGCACAGGTTTAAAATTGGCGTGCGAAGCACGCAATGCTTTATGTTTGTTCATACTCCCAATACGGAGGTTGGCGTGCGAAGCACGCAACACATTGGATATTGAAAGTACCCCCAAAACTGGGGTAGGGGTGCGAAGCACGCAATGCACTGTGCATTGAAAATTCTCCCAAAGCGGGGGTTGGCGTGCGAAGCACGCAATGTACTGTGTTTTGAAAGTACTGCCAATACGGGGGTTGGCGTGAGAAACACGCAATGTATTGTGTATTGAAAATACTCTCAATACGGAGATGGCGTGCGAAGCACGCAATGCATTGTGTATTGAAAATGCTCTCAATATGCGGATTGGCGAGCGAATCACTGTGGATTAAAAATACTCCCAATACGGGGGTTGGCGTGCAATGCACTGTGTATTGAAAGTACTCCCAATAAGGGGGGGTTGGCGTGCGAAGCACGCAATGCACTGTGTATTGAAAGTACTCCCAATACGGGGGTTGACATGCGAAGCACGCAATACACTGTGTATTGAAAATACTCCGAATTCGGGGTTTGGCGTGCCAAGCACGCAATGCATTGTGAATTGAAAATACTCCCAATACGGGGGTTGGAGTGCGAAGCACGCAATGCACTGTGGATTGAAAGTACTCCCAATACGGAGGTTGGCGTGCCAAGTTCGCAATGCACTGTGCATTGAAAGTACTCCCAATATGGAGGTTGGCGTGCGAAGCACGCAATGCTTTGGGTGTTGAAAATACTCCCAATACGGAGGTTGGCGTGCGAAGCACGCAATGCACTGTGTATTGAAAGTACTCCTAATACGGGGGTCGGCGTGCGAAGCACGCAATGCACTATGTATTAAAAATACTTCCAATACGAGGGTTGGCCTATGAAGCACGCAATGCACTGTGCGTCGGCCGCTTCTCATAGTGTTCAGTGTCAAGCTCACATGTGCGTCCTTAGCAGTGAACGTGTTAAGAGTAATTGTTTGAATAAAAAACAGACAGTGTTTGCACACAGATATTCATACAGACACGGAGAGAATTTTATTACGTAATGCGATTGAGTTAAATTATCTGCGAATAAAAAAGGTGCAACATAAAATCATGAAAAAAATCTATTTTCTTTGCGTTGAAATGTATTTCTGGGTGTAAGTGTGTGTATAAGAAAATATAATAACAACTAGTAAACCAGAAGTGACGTTTCGTTGACTTCAAAAGAAGCATATCCGTGTCTTGGAATACAAAATTCAGGAATAGCAGAGGTGTGAGCCGTTCCCTAGACGCTATAACATGTCAGAAATGCGTTAGGGTTATTTCCAAAAAGGGACTTTATTCAATATCTATTGTTTATTCGATGGCTCCTCGATGTACACAAGCGTGCGTTTAAAGCAATTGAATACTGTAGTAAATAGATATTGTAAGATGTTTTTTCTATACTAATATTATACAGAGGTAAAATTTGTTTGTTTGTATGTTAGTTTTACTTATAAAAATCTACACTATACCTGAGTAACATAAGCTACAATTCATTTTTATAAAAAAATATTTCTTATTTCAATATTTTAAAATTTAGTCGGAAAAAATTCTTGGCCTAGACTGATGAACCTACACATGTATTTAAATTTATTACCGTAGCACAAAATTGAATAAAATAAGAGATAAGACAGCTGTTTGCTCTAATATTTCCATTAACAGCTGGTTTCAAAATTTGAAACCATTATTTGTATTTCTAACTATTAGGTTAAGATTTTATCAATAGACATGAGCCTCGGTGGTTTTTTTAACCTTTATTACAACTGCTGTTATAAAATACACGAAATCATTTGATTTGAACATTTAACATTATTTACCACCTTAGCTTCGGGGTTATTGTTAGTCCTACCTACACCTTTATTATAAAGAAAACATAACATGATTAGGTGTATAGAAGGTTCCAACAGGGTTGGCGTGCGGAGCACGCACGGGTTTCCCTAGTACAGAATAAAACTTGAACACAAACGATACGTTTATTTGAAATTTCGGTCAAATGTTTGTGAATACATGTAAAATTACAAAGAAGGGAGGAATTATTATTATTTAGTTAATATCGTGAGAATGAACTAGTTTTATTCCATTAAACAAAAGAGTAAGAGAGTAATTATGTGTTTTTATACTTATGTGCAAGTTGTGTGTGTACAGTACAATACACAAGACGTGTATTTTGACAAAGCATCTTTACGAAACATAAACAAAGAAATTTGTTATCTAGGAATGAAACTTAAGGGCGAGTAAATTTATCGAATTCAGTGAGCAGGGTCAATCTGAAGATGGCCCATGATACTGGATTGTTTAAGTGCTCGAGAACGATTATGTATACAACTAAGTTCTTACTAATGGCAGTCTTATTTTTAATTTCCGCCATGTGCTCACGACATTCAAATTTGCAGAAAGCTCCAAATTATAATTAGTAGATAACAAAATTCACCCCAACGTTTTACTGTTTTCAAATGACTCGACGGAAAATCATGTTTTCGTTCTGCTTATAACAAAACAATAAGGGAACGTCTTTAATAAAAATTTGCCATTAATATCATCTACGAATTATAATTTAGATGTTCATGAACGGTTTTCTGCAATTACAAAAGATTATCTTTAAAATTCGATGAAAGATAAGTTATATTGAAGATGACTGTATGGGACCTTAAACTTAGAAACTTGCATACGTATATAAATTAATCATATTTACTCTTTTCTAAGGTTGCTGTGCTCAATACAAACTGATAATTGTTTCCACTTACATTTAGGTGAAGATTTTAAGAAATCTACCAACAATAATTATTAATTTTAAATATATTTTGCTAAAAATAAGTTTAGTGAGATTCTTTTCACTTCTACACAGTTTTCGCCAGATATAAGGTAGTGAACTGAAAGTAACAGAAGGCGAAGAAATCATATGTCAAATAAAGCCGTGCTGAGAATGCTTTGAAAGGATATCTTCAAACACAAAGTCAAGAGGCGGAGCATAACTAATGTGAAGCCGTGTTTGTATTGAACACGAGCTTCTATCGATGTCCGCGCGTCGAAAAAAAGAAAAAAGGGGAGCAACTGACTTTTAATAAAGAAGGAGGGTAGCAAGTTGTCACCTAGATATTGTTTGTACCTGTATCTATATTATGTACTCTTCAATGACATTGCTTACTGTCATATACTTTTCATTACACACAAAAAACAATTGTGTAATATTTTGCAAAATGTACATCAAATTTCAGTTAGAGTCTCTAAGCATTTTATACACACCTATAACAGTTTTCGTGTAAAATCAACAGAATAATAATGCAAAATTTATTTAAATAGATAAACAAATAAATTAAATAGTCTATTATAATAGTAAACTCCTATAAAAGCGAGTGTACGCTCGTAAGTACGTACGTGAGTAAGAATATAATATAACAGCTGATTTCACCGATCATCTGTAATACAGTAAGACCTTGATAATCCGGCACGCTCGGGGATCCGGTGATGCCGGATTATCGAATATGCCGGATTATCGAGGTCTTCCTTTAAAATGGTTTGGACAGGGAATAAACTATAAATAAACGCACATGTACTGTATATGAACACGTTGAAACTACGTAACATTAACTGCGTAGAGAGATTGCCGCTAACTAATAAATTTAAAAAGCCTAAAGCAAAATCATTTTGTACATAAAATATTTATAATATAAGCTCTGTGAGCGCTGGATTGTAACAAATATAAAAAAAGGTTCCGTATACTATCGAGCGAGTGACACGCTGATGTTATAATTGCGATCATAGCCCCAGGCTTCTATATGATGCAATATTTTTCCTATAATAACCTGATAAGTTTTTTATAATTCATATCTCTAGCCTTTAAAATAATTTTGAGCATATATGAATCGGAGTAATTATGTGTTTTATGTTGTTTCAATGTCATTTTTGCCGAAACATGAATATAAACAGGAACAGCAGTCGGCAAGGGGGAGTATGGGCATAGTAGTGAACAGCGGAGCAGACAAGTTGCGGCGTAGTGATGCGCGATTGTTTGATGCTCGAGATGTTTGAACAATCGAGACAATCGACTAAAACATCACGCATTTCGTGTATCACTAGTTGGGTGTATTACTAAGAGAAGTAGGCATAAGTCATAAGTGATTTTAAGTTTTACAGAATAAAGACTGTATATAGAAACCCGATTTTTTTATTTTTACGCTAAAAGTCACTTATTTTTTTTTTTTTTTTTTTGGGAACTAGTAAATACCCTGAAAGCGGTTTTAAATCGAACAACTATTTACAAGAAATTCAATGTATCTTTTTCCAAAGACTTCAATTTGTTCAAATAATCTTCATTAAGTGGAATACGTTCAACAAAATACTGTCAGCAACGAAAGTGTTAAACGTCCCTTCAACGTTTTTAAAGGACGACGAGAGCACATTGTTTTGAATCGGTTCGATTTTTAGGAGAAATTTTTATTGAAATGTTTGTTTTGGACAAGTTTATTCAGCAGTAGATTTTTACACACTGTTGTTTTTAACGGATGCGGAGCCAACAGACAGTGTAGACCGGGCTTAAATCACTCAATAATTACAAAAAGTGCTATTTTTAATAAGTGCAAGTTTTCAAGATGATTGATGTCGAACTATCGAGTCTGCCGGATTATAGAGTGCCGGATTATCGAGATCTTACTGTACTTAAACAAAATCTAGCGTTTATTATACTTTGGGGTTATGTTTACAATTTCAATCAATAATATAATGTCTTGTGAAATAGATTTTTTTTAAATATGATTTATAGAACTAATGTAGGCTATAATACGTTATAAGATTTGCTTTGAGGTTATAAAAAGAATACACATTCAAACTTTTTCCATCAATATACTTATTCATTTATACAAATTCAAACCCATTCGGTTAACTTCGGAAATATTCGTACATCTTCGTATAGGCCTAACATATAAAAATATTCGATTATGAATTTATTAATTATAGGCCTAATATTAATAAATTTTTAATCATTTAATATATGAATATGAAATAAAAAGTAAATGTGTGCGGTCGTGGGACCCCCCGTCAGGAACGAAGTTCATCACGCCTTTTCTTCAATTCTTTTACCAGCCTTAACGGCAACTTACACACATAATTTCAATCTTTCAATTGCCGTTTATTATTAGTTTGTTTTTTATACAAATATCTACTGTTTCCATACGTTTAATGTTATTATAATAAAGGTGAATTTTTTTAATATGAGTTATAGCACTAATATAACCTATAAAACGTTATAAGATTTGCTTTGAGTTTAAAAGATGATTATAAATACAACCTTTTATCATCAATATATTCATTTATACAAACTTAAGGGGATTTGCTACTGAAAATGGTCAAAAACCATCAAATTTTGGAAATATTTTTTTTTGCATATTTTTGTTCCACAGGTCCTTAAAGCACATGCAAAATGCAATAGAAGAAATTTTTCCTTTACATATATACAAAAAAAACCAAATTTAAACAACGCTGCGAAGGACAAAAATCAGTCCAAATTGCTGTTGGTTATATAACAATTATGTTTTGGCCAACATATATTTTTACATTATTATCAATAACCATCTAAAAATAACCAGGCATAATATAAAGTATCAACACATAAATAACTTTATTTACCTAGGCATTTTTCACATTTTTTCAACGTATTCCACATTAAAGTACACTTTTTCATTCAATCGTCATTTCCCGAAATGAGAGAATTTCATGTTTTAAAGACTAAATTCGACATATCTCAAAAACCACTTGAAGTACATTACTTAAATTTTTACCACTTACTCTATACATCTTTAGCTATATATTTAGGTAGATTTGTCATTGTAACTTTCATACATCATAATTCAAAAAATAATTTGTAAAACTGCAAATAAAAATAAAAAAACAATTTAATGTTAAGACAGATAAAAAAAAGATTTGAGGTGTATTGACATAATTCTACCTAAATTTGTTGTAGGCTGTATTACCTTTAAGAAAAATTAAGAACCGGCAAAATCATCGAAATCCCAGTATTTAATTTTCTTCTTTATGATAAAAGTCAAACATTTTATGTTTTATATTTTTGTATTTTTTTAGGATATACTACACCAGGAAACAAATTTTCAAAACATTTTTACTATTAGTAAAAAATTTCACCCTTTTCAGTAGTAATCAAGAAGAGGTATTCATTCGTTGAATTTCGGAAACATTCGTATAACATATAAACATATTCGATTATTAAATTCTTCATTATGATATTAGTAACTTCTAGATCATTTGATATAACCAATATGACATAAAAAAGCAATTAAAAGATATTATTTGTATCTTTATTTTTATATTTAACTAGCTGGCCCGATCCGGCTTTGCACAGATAGACAAATCAAAGTTAAATGTATATTAACAAAAAATATATTATATCTATAAATATATTACACTATGTATTTCTTATGGGGATTTTTAGTAAATTCCCCCCCTCCCCAAACCTCCACTAAAATTTCGATTTTTTTTTAAACCCTTTCTTAGGGAGCACCTAGGGCCCTAGAGGAGGCTAAATATTAAATGTCATTCCAATCCGTTCGGTGTTTCTTTTTAGTAACTTCGACAATTTAAACCCCCCCTAAAATTTCGAATTTTTTAAAACCCTTTCTTAGCGAGTACCTAGGGCCCTAGAGGAAGCTACATACCAAATTTCATTCCAATCCGTTCGATGGTTTTAGAGAAATCGTGATTTTGTAACTTTCACCCCTCCTTTCTTAGCGAGCATCTATGGCCCTAGAGGAAGCTACATACCAAATTCATTCCAATCCGTTCGGTAGGTTTTGAGAAATCGTGATTTAGTAACTTTGACCCCCCAAAACCTCCCTAAAATTTCCAATTTTTTCAAACCCTTTCTTAGTGAGCACCTATGGCCCTAGAGGAAGCTACATACCAAATTTCATTCCAATCCGTTCGGTAGTTTTGAAGAAATCGTTTTTTAATAACTTTGATCCCAGCAAACCCCCCTAAAATTTCGAATTTTTTCAAACCCTTTTTTATTGAGCACCTATAGCCCTAGAGGAAGCTACATACCAAATTTCATTTCAATCCATTCGGTAGGTTTTGAGAAATCGTGATGAGTGAGTGAGTGAGTGGTATTTCGCTTTTATATATATAGATAATCTATATACAATATTTTATCAAATAGGACTAAAGTTTTATAAAATAATAACTAAATAATTCTTATAATTTTGAAAAGGGGTGTTCAAAATTCCCTCAGAATAGTTAGGTAGGACTACATAAACTTGCCGTTTTTAAATAGTATTTTTTGAAATTATACTTCTGATGTGTACCTAATTTTTCAAAAAAAGTTATATATTAATTTATTATGCGGTATCTCGCATACACCCATTTTTTGCGATGCTCCGTTATTCCGCACTTAGTTGAATCCTCAGTGGAAGTTCAAAATACTTTCTACCGGTCAAGTGATCACGAATATGTTTATAAAACTGTTTTCCGGACAATTAAATTCAGAACTACCGTAGGCAGCTAAATGAATACTTCAAGTTTTCTTTGACATAGTTTCTCGACTAAGATTGGCCGAGCGAAGTAGCTACAAACAAAAGCCATTATAAAGTTTAGCAATCTAGCTAGAAGCGAAACTAGTTGGTTCTGGAGAGTAGGCTTGATCGTTGCTTTAGTTGAAACGTTTGATTAAAATTAGATGAAATTTAACAACGCGAATTGCTCTGCGGGGGTAAAGACAATAGACCCGTAGTTTCTGGGGTAACTGTTAATTTAACTTTAATGAATCTTCCAACCAACTTAGGTTGGACACTACTTAGTATTTATAAAGGAAATAGGGGAGACACCTGCGTGCTCCGCACGCCAACCCCGTTGGACCCTTCTATACACGTATTTATGTTATGTTTTCTTTACAATAAAGGTTAGGATTAATAATAATCTCAAAGCTAAGATGGTAAATAATGTTAAATGTTAATCTATACTTAAGCAAAACTCTACCTAAAAGTTATAAACAGAAATATTTTTTTCAAATTTCGAAATCAGCTGTTAAAGGAAATATTTGAGCAAACAGCTGATTGCTGTACCAACACAAAACATATTTAATAATTATTTATTACGGCGCTCCCTTTTACATACAATAATTAGTATATTTTGTGTTGTTTTTACGACCAAAAGATGGCACTCTACAAAAACCTAACCAAAAATTAGAAACACAAATAATTGTTTTAAAGTTTGAAATCAGGCGTTAAAATATTATAGAGCAAACGGCTGATTACTGTCATTATTATAGTAATAAGCATATTTAATAGCGCTGACATTTTTTGGTTAATATTTAGTATATTTTTTGTTGTTTTTATGTTCAATAGATGCTGCTGTTTAGAAAAAGTTTGTAAAAACATGCTTGTGTTCGAATATAGCCTCCAGCTTCGATGCACGCGCTCCTTCGCCACACTCACAGTGAAAAACTCGTTTTGTGAGTTTGCACCTCGATCTTTTGGCCTCGGGTTATGAGCTTCGCTTCGCTTGCAGAGTAAAACTCGCCCGTCGGCCTCGGACGAGAACATACCCCAAGGTAAAATCCACAATTCCGCATATTGGGAGGATCTTCAATACAACATGCATTGCGTGCTTCGCACGCCAACCCCCGTATTGGGAGTATCTTCAATACACAATGCATTGCGTGCTTCGCACGCCAACCCCACGGTAGAATCCACCATATGACTTTGAACCGGGTACTTTTATGGTATTTTACGTTTTGATCGATTTTGGAGGAACCAAGTGAGCTATAAGGTCGCGTAACAAACAAAATATGCAGAACAACATTCTACAATAGTAGTTTTAGAAAATACACTAAAAAATTTCATTCTCGTAGGAAAAACTTCAAAAAATAGTTACTTCCGGTTAAAAAACGTGCTTCCGGTTGTTGGATTTTTTTGGCTAACTAACTCTTCCGAGCGACGTAGACATCCAACATGTGTACCAAATTTGGCCCAAATCGGACTTAAAATGCGGCCGCTAGAGTGCGAACGCATTTATACATATAATTTGTATCTATATGTATAAAAGCCAAATCCACTGACTCACTGATCATGGTTTCTCAAAAACAAATGAACGGATAGGAACGAAATTTGGTATGTAGCTTCCACTAGGGCCGTAGGTGCTCACCAAGAAAGGTTTTCAAAAAAAATCAAAATTTTAAGATGGTTTGGAGGGGACAAAGTTACTAAATCACGATTTCTCTAAAACAACTGAACGGATTGGAATGAAATTTGGTATGTAGCTTCTTCTAGGGCCGTAGGTGCTGATAAGAAAGCGTTTCTAAAAATTCGAAATCTTAGGGTGGTTTTGGGGGGGTCAAAGTTACTAAATCACGATTTCTCCATACCCTAGAGCCCTAGGTGCTCGCTAAGAAAGAGTTTTAAAAAATTAGAAATTTTAGGAGGGTTTGGGGAGTCAAAGTTACTAAAAAAAAACACCAAACGGATTGGAAATTTGGTATGTACCAAAACGAAATTTGGTATGTAGCTTCCTCTAGAGGCAGGTGCTCTGTAAGAAAGGGTTTCAAAAAATTCGAAATTTTAGGGGAGGTTTGGGGGGGGGGTCAAAATTACTAAAAATCCCCATAAGAAATACATAGTGTAATATATTTATTGATATAATATATATATTTAACTGTGATTTGTCTATCCGTGCAAAGCCGAATCGGGCCAGCTAGTATATATGTGATTTTAAATGACACCCCAAAACGTGTTCTGGGGACCATGATCGGTGCTCATTTGCTCCTCCCAACCTTAGGTCATACCACAAGGGTCACTGCAATAGCTCATTTTTCCTACGGAAATTCGCTGATAAATTTAATTTTGGAAATTCGTTTAGCTCACTTCACCGGTTTAGCTGCGTGGTCCAATTATGAATACTTGATATACAAATATTTCCCAAAGAACACGATAACATTTTGATATTACAGAAATGATTTGCAACTAATAAAGCCGAAGAAAAGCGAGCAAAATATGAACCGTTAATGAAGCCTCCTACTTCAATACTTTGTCCAGCTTCAATATGCATTCAAACAGTATTCCATACAGATTCCATTGACGAGTATTGAATAGCTTTGAAGCATTCCAACGCGATACTTTTTTTTATTAGATATTTTATTTGGAAATAGACAAAAAAAGCTAAATTAAAAGCTTTGATATGAATACTTTGATTTCCAGAGTGCGATATATGGGAAGGAAAACAACAAATAAACAAGGAAAAAAGTTATCGATTCGACTCTTTGTCCCGATGGCGATTATTCATTTCGTGAAAGAAACCTTCGTATAAATCTGATTTCGAGGACAAAAGTATATTTTG
>JAGFPH010024613.1:0-11277 GCA_018207615.1 Philaenus spumarius
TTCAGATCTTTTATTATTATGACAATAGTGCTTTTATTATTTAAGATCTATATATTTAAAAGCCAAATACCACTCACTGACTGAACACTTAAAAAGAATACAATTGCGTCTGAAAATACCAACCACCACGGGCAACGCAGTACGGGTCAGCTAGTTAATGATATGAATCACATTTTTTAGTTAAAAATAAAATAAATGTTCTTCGAAGTTAAGTTTTTCTTTAATATATGCATACAAATTACACAAGTTTTCCATCAAAATTTGCCAAACAATTTTTAACACTATTTGCTTATACAACAGTTTCTTCTACTTGACATTTGATAAGATTATTTAAAAACTACCTATCAGATTAATACACATTGTAGGTGTGCCTCTTGTGAATGAACCACACTCTGGTTTCATGAGAAGTGCGTTCGGCCGAGTGTGCAACCACAAACATTCTCTACACTACGCTGTTGTGGCTAGGATTACTCCAAATAACTTGTTGATATTAGATATTCTACAAGAAATATATAATCTATTATTAGATTACTATTACATGTGGCTTTGCCTATAAAAATACTAAAAATAGAAGACCTCTGTAAATGGTTCATTTAATGAATTCCACTCATTACTGATTTTCTACTTTGTTAGGATTATTTTAATGGGCCAGTTATTTGTTGTACTTTATTAAAATTTTTATGTAAATATGAATGAAACACAAAATTTATGTCATTTACTTTTTTTATATTAGTATTAAAATAAAAATTTCATAAAAACAAAGTTATATGAGTTGTCACTTTGAGCGAAATATTGTATTGATAATTTATTTCTAATGTGCTTCAAAGTTCACTATTATCATTACTGTTGTAATAGCATACATTATTTTCTGTTGACAGATCAACTGCATGATTTCCACTGGGGTTAAATGTGAAATTGAGAATTTATCTGCACTGTCAGCTAATTTTATGTCTGACATGTTTCTATCTACAAAGATTACATCAAGAGAAGTTATTTAGCCCACACGTTACCCTTTGAAGCAGTTATTTTACAATATGTTTGCTAATTAATTTAATTTTGTTATTTTAAAACTTGTGTAACACATTTAAAATCAAATCTTAGATGGTGTTTAAGTATTCAAATAAGATAATATTCAAGGAATTTATTTTTAGCATAATTATTCTGACAGAAAAGTAAATGTGTGCGGTCGTCCGACTTGGAATTTGTCAAGAAACATTCGACATTGTACAATTGCTGTAGAATGGGTTTTACTGAAAATATGTTTTCGTCCTATTAGTACAACAGGTATTATTATTTCATAGATAAGTTTTTTTTTTTACAATAAAAATATTACTTCACCCCAAAAATTAAAATAATTATTGTTGTTATTTTTTTAGTATTTAGACTAGGCTAATAATTCTACCTTTATTATTCTTTTCCAATTACTAACAGCTGCAAGCAGGGATAGTTAATTAAATCACCATATCGTTAGGAACATTAGTTGTATAATATTACAATCTTTAAGGAGCTGTAATTTCTAAATGGTTCGTCAATTTGAAGTCGGGTTTGCACTTGTGTATTCTACCAACAGCTTCTGACAATAATTTTACATTTATATATACACAAAAGACTTAAATATAAAACATAACATTTAATCATCCTGAGGTTCAATAACCTTCCTGTTCAAAATGAAAGAACATAAAATTTCCTACAAATTTTACAATTTAGGTTTTCTTCTCCGACGGACCGTTCTGGCTCAAGTGCTAGTTGAAAATTGTCGTATTTTGGCTGACTACGCAAAACCCTACTTTTTCCCTCCAAAACTCAAATTTATTATTAAAGACTATAATTTTCCCCTACTTTTAAGTTGAATACAATTTAAACTGGTTTCAACTGTTCTGCCATCTCCAGTAATAAAACAAAATATTAGTTATATATCTCGCGTTATATCTAGAAGTTTGACCTACGTCACAGGAGAGCATGTGAAAGAGAGCCTTATTACTCGTATCTGACCTATAGGTTGAGTACTAGGCAATCAAAAACATTATCTGGGTAGCTACACACTAGTAATTCTGTTAATAGTATTATATAAATAGGAGTTGATGATTAAAAAAGTATTAGAGCTATCAGAACATCGTACAAGAATATTTGTATGGTACTATTACTTGTAATAATAAACAAGTATGTATAATAGGCTTACATTCTATACACATGGCGACGGCAAGACTAATGTTTATGAGTTACAGTAGTATAGCATGGTGACGCTCCATTATCTAACGCAGCGTTAGCAGACTTTTTGAAATTGTACCAGTAACGAAACTTCTAGATATAAGAAATGTATAAACTAAACAAAAAATTTAATGCACCACGTTTTAAAAATGAAATAAAAAGAATAAAATAATTTCTCCTACCGATACAGATTCCTAACCCCTTACAGATTATTCTAAAAATTTGTCATTTTGAATTTTTAAAGCTATTAAAATACTTGTAAGGTTAAAAAGGAAAAGGTTGGATCTTGCAATAGATAATTGATGCATGAATAGTTCACCTAAGTCACTAACAATGTTATTATCCGCAAATGATATGAACTGTTGTCTGAATTTTCTCAATGACAGCTAACTAGCAACATTCCTAACTATTATCTATTATCTATTGCATGCACCCCATGTTTTTAATCTTACAAGTATGTTCACAGCTATTAAACATTCAGAATCTCAAATTTTCAAGACAAACTGTATGGGGTTATAAATCTGTACGGCTAGGAGAAACTACAGTATTTTATACTTTTAAATCCGTTTAAAAAATGTTGTATGTTAAAATTTTTTTTATTTCAATAATATTTTCTGCTTTTTAGTCTTCAGTTCTGAGCTATATAAAGTTTCAAATCTCTAGCTCATTTATAACATGAAAAAATCATGCCTGGCCAAGCCTACGCAAGATCTACTGCCACTCCAAGGAGATGGGCATGCAAGGTATACAGCGCTTTGTTGGTGGTGATTTTTACTCTGTAAAATTCAAACAAAGTGAAAGAGTGCAGCCTCTTGCGATCACGTACAGCTCTATTCAGATACAATACAGAACTGTCTTCAATCCAACTACACTTTTCAAACAAATGACCATCAGATGAAGAGCTGCGAGAATTTTTTTGTTACGAACTTAGACCCTACCCTCTCTCTCTTTTTGAGGAGCATGGATGAGGAGAGGGACAAAATCAAGCTTGTACAGGGCTTTTGCACCTACTGGACATTCGGACTTAAAAAATGCAAAATTTGTCATCGGCGGAGGGTTTTTGTTATACCATATCAAAAGGCACCATGGCTAGACATATGCAGAAATTTCCTGCTGGTATGTATCATACGTCAAGTCAAACTACAAATGAAATGCCTTTGTCCTTTTCGATGTCTACCCCTACGAAGATTGTGAAAGCACCAAGAGCATATAACGATTGAGAAGAGCACAAAGAAAGCAATCTGCTGCAATATCATTTACATAATTGCAGGAGAGTTTCCTTGCAAACTCCAAAAACAAGGGCAGTTTGATATCTATGATAATGGAAAATTTTATGATGTAAAAATATATTCACAGCACGATGTGGAGGATGCTTATATCCTAATAGCCTTACAACAGCTCTACGCAAGACTTCCATATGCCACAAGCTTAGACCAGTAGCGTCAGTGGCGGATCTAGAGCGCAGGAAAAAATCTTTTAAAACGATGTGATTTGAGGCCTCTATTGTTAGGTTTTTGTAGCAAAGTATTAGCTATAATATGGCTACAGGTATATTCATTAATAGAAATTAAAGTTTCTGAATGAACAAAACCCTTGTGCCAGCGCCGGTTAACACATGTACGCTGCACTCTTGCAAAAGCCGTAGCCAATGTGAGTAGCTAATAGACTGTCACTAATAGACTGTATTTTATTTGCATTGTATAATGTTTCTCAAAATAAATAATAAACAAACATTACTCATGCTATAGTCATACAATCAATAATTATAACTGCTAGAAATGTGCATGAAAGATAATGTTAAACTGAGCGGATTTTGCTTTTTATCTGAAAGTGGATCGTTATTATTTATTGTAAAACAAAAGGAGGGCTTGAGCCCCCCTAGCCCCCATTAGATCCACCACTGAGTAGCGTCATAGCACCAGCAGCCCCCACCACTACCTCTCTTCATATAACATGCATGGTGATGAATTGGGATGTTCTGGCCAGCGCCCCATGGCTACAACTACGGACTTCTCGCGCTTGTTTTGCATGTTTTTGTTCTGCAGTCTCGATATATGCAATTGAAAAAACACTTTGATTGGTTAATTGGATGTATAATTATAATTAAATGGGTATTTACATTTGTTTTCCTTTTTCTAATCTTTGGGAGGGGCAGCGTCCGAGAGTCCTTAAGGGCAAGCCGCCACTGTTCTCTAAGCTAACTAAAATTCAACAGATCTTTAGTCTAAATACGTTAAAGATACAGTGACCAACCTGTTGACAGTAAAAATCGGGACACTTATACAGGGGCAAAGCACAAAACGTCTCGGGGGGTCTGGTATGGAATTACCCCTCATTAAATCAGGCGGCCCAGAGAAAAGTTTTTGAAAACTCAGGTGCTTAGAATGTGGGTACATTTACATAGGCAATTGGGATAAATATTGATCAGATTTGTACACTTTAAACATATGTTTTCTATTAAATCCATACAAGCGTTTAAAAAACATGGTTCAATAAAAAATGTTTGTACTAGATAAAAAAAAGTTGGAGAATGTAAACAAAAAATTTTATTAAAAAAATTCTATAACCTTGTCAACACAGATCCTTGTCCTTCAGACAGGAGACAGTTTACAAACAACTTTTGAAGTAAAAATGTTTCTAAAAATATCTTTATTTTGTACTTTTCAGCAGATAGCTTCTGAACATAAAAGAACATAAAGTGTTTTAAACTGTTTAAAAAATGATTATATTATGTGTTTCAAAAGAATACCATTAAAAGTATACTCATTATGTCTTTGTTTTGCGACCTTTATATTTACGATTTTAATTTTAAAACATAAAAATAGTATAAATTTGGGGGTTCACTCAAACAAATATCAACGAAAATACTTACTGTATTAAATTCATCTAGGGCTTCGCATCGACTTCAAATCTTTTAAATATAATAATTTGTTATTTTAAAATAAAACATTAATAATTTCTTATAGGAATTAATTGTGAGATCGGAATAGTTATATAAATACTTCATAATGGAGTCATAGTTACCTAATTGTAACCCAATTAAATTTTGTTCACTTTTTAGTGTCTTTATTGCTATTTTTACTTTCTCCACCCTATACGTAGTATATGGAGAAAGTATTGTTTTCGTAAAAATGTTCGAATTTGAATTTTCAGTTGAATTATCTGTTTTGGTGCTCCCAGAACCGCAAAAAATTGTTTAGTGCAATTATCTGTGTTGGTGCTCCCTGAACCCAAAAATATTTTTAGTGGAATTTTTTGTTTTGGTGCTCCCTGAACCCAAAAAAGTGTTTTTAACGTGGTGTCTGTCTGTCAGTCTGTCAGTATGTATACACGACCAGAGAGGACACTATTGGTCCGATTTTCATGAAATTTGGTATGTAGGTACTAAACCCTAATATCTCCAGGCGTTTTTTTTTCATTTTTTGGAATTTTTAAGTGTAATTTACCCCTAAAAACCCATAAAAAACGACAAAAATGCAAATTTCTCAAAAACGGCTCTAACGATTTTGATCAAATTTTTAGTATTTATAGTGCTTAAGATGCCAAACAAAATGACACCACCAGCTTTTATCAAAACTTCGGCGTTTTATAATTATGGGGAAATGTTTAAAAATAAACAAGTTTATGTTGTTAATCTAGCATCGCGGCGACGGCCGCACGGGGTAGCACAACGGTAGCGAGCACGGCCAGTAATTCAAAGGTCGCGCGATCGAATCCCGCCTGGGACAATATTTTTTTTATACGATTGACGTAGGTAGAATATTATTTTTTTGTTTTGTTCTAAATGTAATAAATAAAATGATTAAAAACAATATTATTTTGACTACAGTAAGTTGGGAGAAAGTTTGTGTCAGTTAACTGATACCGTTTATTTTAATTCGGTTTAGTTTTTTTTTTTAAGATTGTTTATTTTTCAATTTTTAGTGTAAGAATAGTACGAGAGTGTGTGATAAGAAACTCCACGAGAAGCATACATTGTTGACAATCTTATAAAAATAGTTTTTCAGATTTTATGTAAGACGCAAACATTGATGGTAATCTTATAAATATCGTTTTCAGTTTTTCTGAAAAATGGTATGACTTATGTCATAAAACAATATGTGGGACCACCTCGGGATCTACCTTAATAGAATACAATTTAAATTATCCAAATCAGTTGAGCCGATTTTGAGATATCAGTGAACATTTATAACACAACTAGCGGGATACCTGCTCTTCGCTACAGGGAATTTGTTTTTTTGCATCATTATGTTACACAATTGTAATACTTTTATTATATGTATTTTCAATTAGTTTGGTATTTATTGTTCACTGGCTGCCCGACAATCGTCTTCGTCACGTAATGAGTGCTGAATAAATTAAATCATTAAAAAATTCAGATTGAAGAGTATCTTCTTTTTCAACCGCTGAATCTACTGACTAGTAAATGACAATCTTAACTGGATGTTTGCAGATCACTCAGATACCTCTTTAATATGTGAATGCTTAGATCGGGATAGTTTTGATCAGCTTACGTATATAAAATATTTTCTTACAACTAATAAGTGCCAAATTTCAGCTCTCTAGCTTTAAGGATTGAATACCAATTAATATTTATTGTTTTTAGGGGTTGTTATCACATTTTCACTCCTTAGCAGAACGTAACAAAATGGAAATCTGGTTTATTTTTTACATGTATCTTGCAAGAAATAAATGAACAAAACTTCAGCTCTCTAGCTTAAAGGAAAGTACAGCAATTTTTAGTTATTGTTTTAGGGGTTGATATTATATTTCCACCCCTTAGCAGAAGTGACAGAATTTAAAACTGGGTTATTTTTATATGTATCTTGTATCTCCAAGATTAGATTAGATCCAAATATAAACTAGATCGTTCAAATATTTAGTTTGATTGACCAAATTACTTTAACAAATATGTGAATTTCAGTTATAGGCCTTCGCTTAAGGAGTTGACGAATATGTCAGTGTTATGCTAATCAGACAGTGAACTTCCATTATCTCAAGTGGTATGATAAATATCAGGAGGGGTTTAGTGCATAGTAATGTGAGAAGTAGAAATCACAGACACTATACTGTAGGTTTGTTATTTTCTAACAATAAATTATCACTGCACGATGGTGAAAAAGTAAGAATTACTAATTAAGTTACGCGTTTCTAAGATATTCTACAATCATGCCATTTTACAATATCGATTCCTGATGTCCAGAAAACGCAAAAAAAGTTCACAAACATGGCTAGTTTAATAAACGGTACCAGGAACTGGCACATACTTTCTTACAAACATATTTCAATTATTAAACAGATTCACTGTGACTTGTAGGGTGGGTTAGGAGAGGTGATGTTTTATTAAAGTACTGTAGAAGATTAACTAATAAATATTATTATTATTATTATCTAGAGAAAAAACTGTTCGATCGATTTCGAACAAATTTGCACCACACACGTGAATTAGGCCTGTATATAGATTCACGAAAAAATATTTTGAAAAACAACACCCTTTATGGTCAAAAACCCCCAAAAATCAGTGATTATTATTATTATTAGCTACACGAGAATTTTTAGAAAGATGCGGTTTTTTTTAATATAGTAGGGTACATTAAAGGCTACAAATAAGTAAATAAATACCTTATATTCCGTCTAGTGATCCACTTGTAGTAATTTCTCACTACCGCGGTTTCAAATGCTCCACATTTCATGGTGTTCATGAACCATGTGCCGGTACCGGTTAAAAATACGGCAACGAATTTTATATCATTGTATGTGTTGTGTTATGTGTTGTGTTAACAATTGTTTTAATGTTCTAACGATCTCGTAAGAGTGATACACCTGATGATAAATGCATGAGCATTTGAAACCGCGGTAGTGAGAAATTACTACAAGTGGATCACTAGACGGAATAAAAGGTATTTATAAAATTCAGTGATCCGGAGACTCTCTCAAAACTACAAATAAGCCAAATTTTATCAAAATCGTTAGAGCCGTTTTTTATAAAAAAATAATAACCGATTTTTTGGGGGTTTTTTTGCCAAAAAGGGGGTTTTTCAAAATTTGTCAAAACCGTTTTTCGTGCATCTATAGGCCTACTTGACATGTCTGGTGCAAATTTGTTTGAAATCGATCGAATAGTTTTCGCTCTAGCTTTGTATACATACAGACAGGCATTTTGTAAAAACCACTTTTTTGGATTCAGGGGGCCCCAAAACGGATACTTCCACAAAAATCTAAACATCGATTTTTTTGCGATCACTATACTTTCTCTATACTGTAGTATAGTGAGAAAGTAAAAAGGCAGAATATCGATTTGACTAATCGATTAGTAAAAGGCTGTCTGGTGTAATTAAATTACTAGCTGCTTATAAAAAGTCAGGTGAATAATCCAGATTTACTAACCGTTTTATGGCTCCAGATTATTATCATGTTTCCATAATCCGAAGGAGTAGCCTAAGCTCGTATCCATTTACTAAGAAGGCACAGTAAAAGTGAGTATAACAAGATCAACACACGGTACATTACACAAACTGGTGAACTCAAAGTCCAAACCCAATTAGAAATGAATACAAAAATGATGAAATTATCTTCATATCATTTAATTTATAGTCTAACTAGTGACTCAAATGCTATTTGAGTATGTAAATATATATTTAGATGAAATTAACGGACACAATTTTTTAAGTGAATTTTAAAATTAATTTTCAGCTTTCAAGAGTAAAATAACTATAATTTTAAAGATATAATTTAACAGCTGTCAACAATTAATAAACCCCTTCATACATAAAACAGCTGATTTCGCTTAATATCTGTAATGCCTTTAACAAAACTTATCCTCTATAACCAATATTTATAAGTGTAAAAATTATGTTTAGTAAAAAATACTGTTTACTTGTAAAATACTATCACCGATGTTATAAAGTAATGAAATTTTGTTTATCAGATTAATTTAGGTTATGTAACAAAGTAGATTGGTGTTGTTAAATGATAGAGCTACAAAATAAAATTCATTCATTTAAAAAGCTATAAACATTTTACAATCTATATATTAATTTTCTATATATTAATTTTAAAAGATTTTTTGTAATCCGAGTGAGATCTCGAGTTTTACTGTACCGATATACACGCAATTGGTACCAATTTAAAGGTAATTGTCTGTATATTTGCCCATTTTGCTTGGATTTCAGTTATTACCATATTAAAGTTTCTAAAAACAGAAATTAAAATCTCTTATGGCAATTTAACATGGGGTAAAATTTTAAGCCTATTCCGAGTGTTATCTGGAGTTCTATTGGACCGATTGACATGCGGTTTGTGTTAAATTAAAGGTAATTAACTCTATATTTGCCCATTTGCCTTAAAATTTTACTATTCCTTCATTTAATATTTAAAAAATGGATTTTAAAATATTTTCTATTCATTAACATTGTATTTACTGATCAACTGAATATAATAGCACAGATCAGCTGATTATAACAGTACATGTTTCATTATCATATGGAGTTCTATTGGACATATAATAGCACAGATCAGCTGATTATAATAGCACATGTTTTATTATAAAATGGTTTGTTTATGTTGTAATTTACTTTATTGAAGTAGGTCCTAGGTTATGTTTAATTTTGCTGTTGTTTAATTATGTTTTTCTGTTTATAGTACAATAGTTATGGAGGTGAAACGTATAATTATTGATGGAAATTGTCTTTTTATATGTGGTTCTTACTTTTTATATGGGACTAATCGTTCAAATTAAACGAAATTTACTTAATTAAATCGATCTATTAGATCAGGTAACCAAGCCTACTCCTAACTTGCGAAATATTCGAACGGGTCAGCTGATTAAACGTTAAAGTTAGAATAGCTTGTAGTGTTTTCCTAAATTATTTTTATAAGCTACTAGCTGACCCGTACGGCGTTGCCCGTGGTGGTTGGTATTTTCAGCCTTTTTAACGTAGCCTAATTGTATTCTTTTTAAGTGTTTAGTCAGTGAGTGGTATTTGGCTTTTTTTATATCTTAAATAATTAGCCCAATAATTGGTGTTTTAGTTCATTGTAGGCCTAACCTAAAATTATATTCAGTTTTTGATCAAAATCAGCTGATGATCAAAATCAGCTGTTTTAAGCTTTTCATACGAACAGCTGTTTTTTGTGCCCCTGATAAAATCAAAAGAAATCTTTCTTCTTCTTCCTTAAGATTGACCTTCCATAAGATTAACATTGAAACTTTGAGGGCGACTGGGGCGTAGCCCTAATGTCCTAGGACTTCGGTAAATGGCCTAAAACCTTCCCAGGGTTAACC
This sequence comes from Philaenus spumarius, assembly GCA_018207615.1. Taxonomy (NCBI): domain Eukaryota; kingdom Metazoa; phylum Arthropoda; class Insecta; order Hemiptera; family Aphrophoridae; genus Philaenus; species Philaenus spumarius. The sequence goes on from JAGFPH010024613.1 coordinate 10,493, forward strand.
TGTGTTACTATGCAAAATTTCAAAGCAATCGGATGGACGGTTTGGTAACACATAAAGGACAAACATACAAACAGACAAACGTACAAACAGACAAACGTAGCCTACAAACAGACGGACATACATTGAATTTTATATATATAGATTTATAAATAGCTTTTGCCATCGCTTGATTTAAATATATACAAATTAATTGGTATTTAATGTTAATGTCATTTAATTTATATGGGCATCCATCCCATTATTATCATTAAATTGTTTTTCAGTTACCCCAATTCATTACTATGACTTAAGTAATCGAATTTCAAATGAGATTTTATATCACTTAAAAAATATTACACGTTTTTAGCTTTATAGCTTCTTAAAAAATAGTACAATAATTTATATTTATTGTATAAGGGCAGCTACCCTATTTTAATATCTTTGATTGTAGTGACCATATTCTCAAAACAATCCAGGAACTAATATGTTTGTGTAATTTGTGAAAATTTTAGTGAAATTAGTTGAGGTGTTTTTAAGCATGTAGAAAAAGTAAGTGCATGAATTATTATTATACAGGGGTGGCAAAAAGTCCCGGAACAACCCAATATCTTTTTCCAGGTTCCACTTACACAATTGAAACTTTGCAAATTGTTTATGGGTATAAAAAACTACTTTTTTAGAATATGGCTGATTTTTCACCTCCTCTGGGGGACGGCCCGTCAGGAGTCGGTGAAAAATCTTAAATGTAAGCATGGGTTGTTATGCATATCATTTTAAAGGTCTTGATGAGACAAACACAACGACAT
>JAGFPH010024616.1:0-11276 GCA_018207615.1 Philaenus spumarius
AATTTTGATAAACAACCATCTTTAGGGCCAAAAAACCCCCAAAAATCAGTTATTATTATTATTATTATTAGCTAAACGAGAATTTTTAGAAAGATGCGGGTTTTTGCATATGGTAGGGCACATTAAAGGCTACAAATAAGCCAAATTTTATCAAAATCGTTAGAGCTGTTTTTTTTATAAAAAAATAATAGATAACTGATTTTTTGGGGGTTTTTTGGCCAGAAAGGAGGTTGTTTTTCAAAACCCTTTTTCGTGCATCTATACAGGCCTACTGGACATGTCTGGTGCAAATTTGGTTGAAATCGATCGAATAGTTTTCTCTCTAGCTTTGTATACATACAGACATACATACATACAGACATACATACATACATACATACATACAGACAGACATTTTGTAAAAAACACTTTTTTGGACTCAGTGGGTCCCAAAACGGATATTTCCACAAAAATCTCAACATCGATTTTTTTTGCGATCACTATACTTTCTCTATACTATTAATAGTATAGTGAGAAAGTAAAACGACCAGGCGTACAAATAACGATTCCTTGACGATAGCACAACGACGACAAATTAATTGTAATACAATTTATATAGCCAATGACATTAATTAGTTGTATTAGTGAATGTTTATAACGCAACCATTATTTCCTATTATTTATATTATTTCGTAATACTTATAATTATTTAATTATACGTTATAATTGATTATAATAAGAGTTATATATGTATTTATTTATATGAGATCTTCGATGCTATATAGACGGCCTTGCTCCAGGTCTCCAGTCCCGGCAGTTCCTCCAGTCTACTCAATTCTCAAGTATTGACATGGTTTTTAGTTTCACGTCAATTTGAGATACACAAAAGTCTCAAGTTGCTTGTCTGTGCCCAGTTATTTTGCTATATTGGTGCCTATATCAAAATTTGCATTTGTTTTCAAACTAAATTTAAAGCTTAATTTTAAATTTATTGGCGTATTGCAATTTTTAAAAGCAAACAAACATAAACAATGGTTTTTTCGGCACCTATGAATTCAATAATCAGCAATGGTCCTGGTAAGAAACTGTAATTTTAAAAACTTATGTTTTAATTAAGTTTAATTTATATACTTGTATGCAAGAATAGAGTTTCCTTACAAATATAATATACGTTCTAGCATGTATTGAAATTAATCATTATATTTTTCTACTTGCAGGTAGTGAGGTTACTTTGTTTTTCCTCAAAAACCAACTTGTTTTAACATGCAAAATGTGTCACAATATTTTACTAAAGCAAGAGAGTAATAATAATTATTAGTGATTCTGTCAGCTCAAGACATTTTGTAACTCGACAATAAGGAATATAAATAACTGTTTTTCTCATTCTGTACAAACAGCCTAGGCCTAGGCTAAACAATATAATGCTTTACTTGTCCAAGCTGTTTGAATCTTATAAAATGCATGCCTTTTTGTGCAATAAATTTGAACCTGTCTAAAAGGCTTATGTTACTAGTTAGCTTGTAGATATTGAATATGCTTCCTCAGGACTCGGGAGGTTATAACTTTGTCAGGTTAAATTATGCTTAAGCTAGCCTAGTGGTTGGCCTTTGTGTATTCAAATAGGCCTATTGGTAACCTATTTGTATTTTATTATCTAGGCCTTTAATAAATGAAATACTTTGAAAATGTCATTATGTTTCAATACTCTAGACTTTCATTATTTCTATTCACTTTTGAAAAATCAGCCAAATTGTGGTATATGGTAATACACCACCATGCTATATTTTGTCAGGGGTACCGACCTACGATCAAAACCTATTCTAGAATGTAAATTTTATTACTAACAATGTGAAGTTTATGTAAACAGATGATATTATTGGTTCTTTTTATATATGAAAAAGATTAGCCTACAAAATAAGTTAATAAAAGCCTAAATAAACTTTGGGTATCTTCCAATATCGGTCACACTAAGTTTTCAGTTGGTTAACATATAGGCCTAGCCTATACTGATATATTATAGCCTACAAACAAACAAATTTCAATAGGCTATATACAACGAACACAGAAAAATAATAGAAGGGACAAGTGCAGTAATAAGCACTTGCCGTAGTTGTCGCCACCTCCGCCATCTTGCGATAGGCAAACCCGCTTATTGACGGTAAAAACACGGTTACATTTTTAGTGAACACTTTTCAATCACACTTCGTTTTACAATACTTAGCGTAAAGATAAAAATTTGAAACTTAACACAGTTAAACTACATTAGTTGTGGATGCTAATGGTGTAATTGAAAGTATTAATTTTAACTTCAATGCAGTTGCAATAGGCCTAGGCCTACCTAAATTAAGTTGACAGTTTACAATGATTTTTAAATCGTGACATGAAAAAGTTAGATAGTGGAGAAATTGTGTATTTTTAGGGCAGGTGAATTAAGTTACCAAAGCGAATAAAAGTTGTCTTGATAGTCAAATCGTATGAAAATATTTTTTTTCATTTGGCTTTTGTCGTTTGGTTAATATTGCAGGTTGATTGAGATAGATTTATGCGGCTCGGTGACTAGTCGCTAAATGCACTAGGTTGAAGCTTGGAGCTTGATCTCGGCTCTTGTTGGTCAGCTTAGCATTAAAGTTCAGAGTTTACAATAACGGTTTTGAAAGACATACTTTGAGTATATTTGTATATATGCAGCTAAATATAACATATTAGATTAGTTACCGACATGTATTTAATTTTTAAATAATTGTTTATTACTAGCCTATATTGCAGAACTAGAATATTTTTTAGATCATTGAAAAATATATTAGCTTTATACACAAACTTTCAGCCCTAATATTCCGCCGTTTAAAATCTCCCTTAATATCTCCCACTATTAGTTTCTTTTAGTTTGGAAATGTAAATAAACAATAAAGTCAGAGTAAGGTTGTAACTGTACTTATTTAACCCTAGAGCGGTGATGTGATTTTTATTACATTAGTAGTGATCATGGTCTGAGAGGCCGTAACCCACATATAGCCATATATTTTTTATATTGTGTTAGGAAAAAATTAATATAAACACTTGTATTACGTACTAATAAGTTTCATAAACATAATAACAAGTTATTTCATTATTATTTCACTTAAGCCTATTTTAAAAAAAAATCAAATAGCGATACATTGAAAAATCAAAATACTATTTATTGTAATAAAAAAAATGGCACATAAAATATAAAACAGTTTGACATGGAATTCAAAGAGAAATTACAATAAATGTATAATAGGCCTAGATGATATTATAAATAATAAACTGAAATTAAATATGTACTTGCAAGATAAATATGGTTTTTTGAAAAATAACTTAGCCTATTTAAGCTGACAGTCTCATTGACCTAAAAATGATATGGTTTTGCAAAGGTGATTTCTTACTGGTCCAGGCGCGCCTTACTACAGTGACTCATCCACAGCGGACGCCATCTTGTGGTAGCAAGCGCTATACGGGTGGCGACAGCTTTCGGTTCAAGTGTCCCTTCTATTATTTTTCTGTGTTCGCTGGCTATATATGCCAATTCTATCAAGATCATAGCAGCGAACGATCTTTTTTTGGGAAAGTTTCTGTAATTGGTAACTGTAAATAACTTCATATTTTAGGGTGGCATTATAAACTAGATGTTGTACTATAATGTAGATTAGCCGACAGTTCAACATTCGGGATGGAATCACACACACAGTAGTGAGTAGATTAGGATTTATATTAATCAATACTTAATTTATTCTTTAATTAAATAAACTTCATCACCATAGCCTATATTGTCTTTTTTGTTATTGTCTTCACCATTTTAAAACCGAGTGTCAAAACAGACCTGAACATAGCCTAATTGGACCTCAAGCTCAATTTTTCAAAACATTGTTTATATGTTAGTGAAGAATTTGAGCACGTCAGGTATAACTATGCTTCGTAGTATATTTAATCTACCCAACACTAATCAACTGAGGGATACAGTTGAAGGTCATTCAGAGGTTCTACCCCACTTTATTTCTTATTAATGGTAATTAAATCTCACTTATGAATGAAATACTTTTTTTCTTACAAATATTTTTCCTAAATTGTTGGCTCTTTTACCCATTGTTCCTGTTCACAAATTAGAACCCTTTCCTTAACAAATGGCGTGATTCTCAAAGTTAGAAAGACTAACTTCACCTTTTGATATACCTACACATGTCATAATATATGTTCTACAATACATTTCATATAGGCTACATTTCATATGAGATGTGAGATGTCTCTCCCATGTTATAATATGTAAGACATGTTACACTGGCCAGGAAAATTTTAAGTAATGTTACTATCTAGGCTTCGTCATTATTTTTTGGTTTTACTTTTACAATTTTTAATCGTCTGAATCTGTACTAACTGTTTTAATTGAAAGTTTATTTGTCTGATTTTTAAGAAAAATAATTTTATATATTGTCTTTCGAGGTAACAAGATATATAGGGCTAGGCCTCATTTTTCCTCATGCATCAATGTGTATGTAAATAAGCTTGTTAATGTAACGAACAGATTTGTGTTTCAAGATTAATAAATAATTCTATATTAGGCCTGAGTAGTTTTGAGGTATTAGCCTAATAGCAATGATTTGTTTGGAAGCAGTTGATTACTATGATTAGCCAACTACAAAACATCAGTAACATTGGTAGTACCTAGGCCTACAAAAAATATACTGATTTATTTTTGCATTTGAGCAGCATGAAACGCTTAAGCGTACAGTTTTAGTGCAGCCTACAGTGGTAAACATATTCAAAAATATTAACTCCAATATTAAGAAAAAAGCTTATAGCCTATTGTAACAACTTATTAGTTTAAACATAAGTTTAAGTTAAATTTCTGTAAAATTAAGATTTTATTAATTTAATAGGTTTTATAATTTTAACATATTGGGAACATAATGGTTTTATAATTTGAATTGTTTTTCTCGATTGTATTAACAAATTAACAGATCATAGTTAATTAAGTAGTAGGACTATAGTGTATTTTTATATAGCTTTTGCTCAACCAGAATTATTATTTTCTTGCAGTGGAAACTGACTCTCCTCTTGTTCCTAAAGATGAACTAAGACTATCAGCAGAAGTTGGAATCACTATACCTGATGTAAGTTATTTATTATAATAACTTATAAAAATAATTTGTTATATAATGAACTATAAAGTTCATTTATGTACCTAGTATTATTGCTTATTAATAATTAAATATGACGAATAAATTAAATAAGTTATGAGTGACACTTTGAAACTAGTCTCACTGAAATTATTTATAAATTGTTAGATGTAGGTCTAATTATTTATGATGTGTTTTTACTGTAGCCTATATAAAGGAAACAGTGAGTTTAATATTATTTAAAAGTGTGGGCAATACTGAATAAAAAGGAAACAGTGAGTTTTTAGTATTATTGAAAAGTGTGTAAAACAATAACTTTTTATCTCATTTCTTTACTTTTGGCCAGTTAAACTAATGAAGATGGGGAACATATAGCACAAGTAAACACATATATACTCGTAAAACACTAGTAAATAGCCTAAAACTTTCATAACTGTGTTCGAGGTTCTGGTTGTAACAGACTTAATTACTGTGCCACTCTGCTCCCCCTGTTAACAAGAATTGATTGGGTGTGAATAATATTATTTAACTGAAACAAATAATAATAATAATTTATTGAAAATTGTAACAATTCAAAATATACTATACCAAAATGTAAATAAAAAATCTAATTAAATAATTGATAGAGAGCGAGAGATATTTCTGGAATTCCATTCAAACTTCAGTTGACGTTGAACATACGACACCTAGCGGTAATTATTCAAAACTCCTAGAAAAACATAAGAAATGCCAAGTAACTCAGTTTCGATACTGAAAAAAATTAATTAAAATTACTTCCCGATATTTTAGACACATAGTTCCTACATCAAAATAAATTTAATCTATTATATCTATCCAGGAAAATTATAAAATCAACCCGATTCGAAGTTATTAAATAAATATTTACTTTCGAAGTTCAGAGTCTACTGCCCAAATTATGTCACAGTTAAAGCGGAACCCGATAAGAAAAATGTGAATACGAGGAAACCGAATTTTAAATAGAAAAATTAATATCCTATAGAAAGAACCAACCGTTTTACGGTACTAAAAGTCTTTGGCGAAAATCTAAAATATACACCGTTAAGCCAAGAGAAATATAGAACCCGGACTCCAACAGGTAAAATCTAACCAAAGTAGACATCTTTTCTATTGCGGCCACACCCACGAAGGATGATCGTGCATGTGATTGAACCACGTATTTGTTACGAAATATGAAATATAAATTATCAAGTTTCTAAATTAATAGATATAAAACTAAATTGTAAAAAATGTTAACTGTAATATGGAGTTATTTAAGTATTTTTTCAATTTATTTCATTGTATAATATCTGTAAAGCATAGTCTTGTATTTCTACCTCTCAGATGAAATGAATTTTAAGAGAAAAGACAAATTTTAAACTAATTACACTTTACTGCTCCTCAACACGTATACACGGGACACTTACAAACCCAAATTGCAGAAGAATAGAAGATCAAGTCATTGATAACGGAAATTTTATGAAATGAACTGAAATAGCCTAAATTTTCATTATTGACTTGCAAAGTTCACAATTTTGGTCAGTGCAGTTATAAAACCCAAAATCAAGTTATTACCTACTGAAATTCTCATCGCAATTGATCAGAAGAGTTTAAAATAAATAACCAAGTGTTTAGGAGATGTAATATCTGTTACTTTGCAATTACAGTAGATGGTAAAGATGAAAGACGATATACATTGGTGAGAACATTCCAATTTTAATAACCTAATGTTTCTTTCTATAATTGTGAACAATGTATAAACTGTTAACTTAAATAAGGTTCAACCGAACATAAACTCATATAACTACTGTAGTAACCCTTGTGAATAAACTCTTGAACTTTGTGCCCCTCATGTAACTTATTACACACAAACTTATTAATATTCCCATTAATGAGACACTAACTACTAGTTATTTTCGTGTTTAATTAACCTTTTTTTAAAATAATTATTGCAATATTTATTTTCTTTATTATGCTTGACTTAACATTACTTTGGAAAGAGTCGGCACCAACCTCCCGAGATTAAGTTTCTTTGTTTCTACCGATATAGGCCTATGCTTATTAGTGTGAAAATAATTGAACTAATTATTATTAACTACCAGAATTAAAACATTTCTGATAGAATTTTCTGTATACTTTGTTAATTTTTTTAATAATTTGTGTTTCTTTTAATTGTGAAGTTTAAATATTAATATTTGGTTTGTACAGTATACCAAATATGAACTATATCATTAACTGAAGGTATGATATTACTAGTCACTGTAATAAGAAAACCATTTTTATTATTTTTAAATTAAACAAAGTAAAGCTTTAATTTCTCAACTGTTATTTTTGTGTCTTTGAATTATAAATTTTCTTTAAGTATGGCAGTATAAGCACACGGTATTCTATTTTCTTTACTAAATAATATTTAATATAAAATAAAATTACAATAAATAAATATTAAGTAAATATTTGTGTGTTGCACTAGATTAATTTGTTTTAAAAAGCCTTTTCAAAGACAAAACCATTTTACAACCAGTATTGCTCAGGTACAAATAAATTCAAACCAATATATTACAGCTTGACTCAAAAACGCCATGAGATAAAAAATGTCACTTCAATGCATGTAAATTTTGTTTAGTGTCCGGATGTAATAAATTTGTACTTTAAAAAAGTTTACAACAATAAAATACACAAGCATCCAACCATAAAATAGAGGAAGTTGGCTTAAATTTTAGGCACCAACTCTGTTCTCTGAGGGACTAAAACTTATTACAAATAGAATAATTATTTAGAAATTAACTGACCTATTTTATCAGCTGGATTATTTACTTTGATAATTCTTACAATTTCTGTACTGAAAACTTTTGTGCCAGCCCACCTTTTAGTTACAAGTACTGTATTTCATTATACAAATGTTTTATTACTTTTATTTAAGCCAAAACTATTAAAACATATATTTAATTGAACATATTATTTATTATTACTTAGTTAAATTTAAGTTTACATAGTCGTACAGTAAAATCATAATATTTATTTACCTGATTTAATAACAAGCATGAGAATCATTGCAGTTATGTTCCAAATTTTTCTAAATGTGCTCATAGTATTTGTTAGTTGTTTTACTTCACTTAAGACATACTTATATATTGTAATTTGATGGACTCATCTTGCATGTATATGGAAACATTTGTTAATTGCCTGTGGTTTGTGTCATATCTGATTTAAACATTAAAATATCCCTTATCTGATGATAATCCTTGAACATTGTGTTGTATATTTGTTGGATTATACACATGTTGCTGTTTTATTTAAAACCAATAGAAAAAGTAAGTTAACTTTTCTTGATTTTAATTTGAAAAAAGTTCTGAGATAACAATTGCCATCTGCTTTTTAATACAGTTTGATGTTCAAGTATTTTTATCTTACCACAGGAACATCATTAAAGTTAGTTGAGCTGGTGTCATGGAATATGATACAATATTATTATGATTGTATATCAAAAGGGCGGAAGTTAACTCAACATTTATGTACATATTATCTAGATAAGGTTGTATAACATTAACTCTATTTTTAGTTATATATACAGGGAGTATCATGAGGAATCTGCTATATTTAACAGGCATATAAATGCCTCTCATCAAAATAAATAAAAATTACACATATAGAGTATAATTGGTTTTTAATATCATAACAATTATAATAATATATATTAACTATCTCCAGGACAGTTCTTTATTTAGGACAGTAAAATTTATTCTTTTTAATTTTCAGGTATAAATTGTGTTTATTATTTCAGTTTTTGTGAAATTTTGTCTCATTAACATAAATTTTTTATTTTTTTGGGGTTTAAAGGCGAAAAACCTGGGTGGCATTTACATAAAATAACCTAAAAATCTTCAAATTAACCCACCACAATATCACGTTTTAACTTATCTTTGATAACCTGTAAAATAGAAAATGACAAACTATTAAATGTTATAATTAATTGTTTTACATTTTTGTAGAAAAAGCCTTTAACTCAAAAAAAATTCACTAGGATTTACAAGTTGTAGACAAATTAACCCTTTTGAATAGTAATACATCCTCTTACGTCATCTGGTACAGTCTGTTTGAGGGTGAATGCTTTGACCTAAAAATGTCTAAAAAGTTTTAAAACTTTATTTTTAATCAAACAAGCGTTATTTATATTGTAAACAAAATACATTTTCTTTAAACAAATTCCCAAATGTCTTAAACTAAAATGTTATTGGTCTGAAATATGGGCAATGGAACAGTGTAGTCCGTGCACTTGTATCTGGTGGTTTTGTGTTTTCCTCTGGCCTTTGTGTTTTATTACATACACAGCAATGTTTTTTATGTTTTGTTTTTGTCTCCTTCAGATATCGGTAGCGAATAAGTAAAATGGCAGCCATTCAGTCAAAATAGGCCTAGGTGTTTTTTTGCTGCTTGTTTCTAGTGGACATTCCTCAAATATCAATTCTATGTAATCAAATTGAAGCTATATTCTAAAAACAAAACTTTTGCTTATACTTGTTGAAGGCATTCAACACAGTTATATCTAGCAGGTGGATTAATAACTTTCTATACCACTTTCTTTTTTGTGTGCAAAGTTATTGAAGGGAGTCATTATATCGGATCTATCCACAACACCCATGTCTTTATTGTATTCTAATAATACCAAATTAGGTTTGTTTACATTCTTACCATTTTGGATCGTTTTATTATTGTGTAAAGTTGTCTAATAATTTCAAGATTGATTAACATAATCATTTCCTGTAAGTTACTCATTTCACTGGGATCATGTGTTTTTTGTTGCGTACCGTGCAATTTTCTTCTTTTTTTTTTTTTAAAGCGATTTTGAAGACATGTACGTCCTTTGCGTTTACTTTTTACAGACCTACAAGCTCCAAAATCATTTTCAAGTAAGCATTCAAATAAGGCCTACTGTACCAATTATTGTCTATATGTAGGACATGATTTAGTCCTAGGTATAGTTTTCTTAATTACTTTATCTGTAACTCATACATATTTTTATCTTCAGTTGAGTTCTTAGTATTCTTGCCAGTGTAAATGATAGTCCAGAATATTCCTGAGCTGCTGCCACTTAGCACAACACAAACAGTTTTACGTGAAAGCGATGGCGTTTAAACTGAGCTGCTGCCACTTAGCACAACACAAACAGTTTTACGTGAAAGCGATGGCGTTTAAAATGTATGTCAATGTATTGTTTGAAGGCAAGCCTTCCCTTTTACATCTTAACACTTTCATCAACTACAAGCTTTTGATTGATGAGGATAAAGCATAAAGAAAATAGTCTCCTTAGCGAATCAATAACAGTGCGTATTTTGTACAATTTGTCGCCAAAGTAGAAGAAAGAATATGACTTGTTTGAAAAATTGTAGTACAGTTGAATATTTAACAAAATTCACTATCCAGATGAAAAATTTGTTCTCTGTTTGAAGTTATCATTTATTAATGATGGATGTTCAATTTTATTATTAGTTATTTGGACATTTGCCATCATTTGTGTGTTAAAAAATCAATACATAGCTTTAGCTTTACTTGTTTTCTTTACATAGGCCTAGATCTCTAAGTTTTTGATTCCTTAGTTGTTAGTCACTTGATAACATGGGAGTTGATTTACATTCCCGAAACGTTGTGTATTGATTTTTTAACACACAAATGATGGCAAATGTCTGAATAACTAATAATAAAATATAAAGTTATTGGACAGTATTTGCTGCTGGAGTTTATAGCATCCAATCCAATTTATACTGTATATCATCGCCTACAGATGTGATTAATAATTAATCATTATTAATAACAATTATTGTATAACTTAAATTCAGCAGTGACCGCTGAAGGCTTAAGCGTCAACCTATAGAACCGGAAATCTCGGGTCCTGAGATCTGTTTGGCAAAACTTTTTGTCTTGTATTCTATATTCAGTCTTCTTATAAATCTTTAAAATCATATTCATGTGAATAAATTCAACTGATATATAGGTTGTATGAAATTGTAGGTTGTTATTGCAGAGTACTGTATTATGCTTGTGCGTTAGTCCCTAAACAAACAAAAATAAAAATGCACTAATACTGAACTATTTATGTACAGTACCACATAGTAGCCTGCACTTGTTTTAGGAGATTACTAAATTATAGTATGTTACAGGAATAAATAAATG
>JAGFPH010024617.1:0-11275 GCA_018207615.1 Philaenus spumarius
TTTTTAAAACTGCGTATTGATATTTCAAACTGTGTAGGCCCTAAGCAATTTCTCTACTTGTATTCATACTGCTCATTTAGTGATGTGTTTAATCAACAACGACTTCTTAGTATAAATCGTACGCACATAATTGTTGTACTCTGTAATTATATTTTGAACGTGAAGAGCCTGAGGTTCATGATCAATCCAAATTCAACATCGGCCGTATATTTACAACGCAAAACACGTTCAAAGGTCATTCAACTCCCAAGCTTTTCAGATTCTTCCAATTTCTTTGATCGAATTATTACAAACGCACGTGTTTGCTTGTTTAGTCTACGACTACGACTCGTCAAGGACGTTCGTGTGTGATATTACAATGAATAAGGTGTACCACGATGCACGTGACCAATTCCGACACGATTAACATCAAACTGACAAGTTCCGAAATAGCATTGTGTTGGTAGCCTATTCTACGCCAGCCTGTTCGGTGCTAAATCAACTAATCGACAGGTAAACGTATTTCTGTGTCCACTTTCGTGTTCCAATGTTTTACGTATCAAAGGTGATCCATTTTACTACTTAAATAATATCGTTAGTTGAAACACGTCATTCGAAGTCTTTTCTATTATTGGTTATTTTTTTGCCTAACCTCAACCAGTTTAAATGGATTTTTTTAATGGCGAACGACTGCAGATCAAGCTATTTGTGCCGGACAACAATACTGAATATTTTGGAGTCGGAGTGTCCCAAATCCAATACTAAATTTAAACCTTGACTTAAAAATGCTTTACTAGTTCAGGATTAATAAATCGAATACTGAATTTAATGCCTGGTTTACACGATGTACTTGTCATTAGTACTTGTCACTCGTTCTAAGCGTAGACGTTCACACGTATCTGGTTGAATTAAGCAGTATAGTGAATGGTTGTAAATGAAATGGACGGTCGTCGTATTACTAAACAAAGTTTTAAACATTATTCAAACATAATAATATCAGCTTTGATAGATGAACTGAAAATCGAATATAGCCCTTGCGTCCACAATTTTTTGAAAAGATGCTTCCCGGATATGTTTGATTTTATACAGGGTGTTTAGAAACTCCTTGGAAAAATTTTGTGTATTTGTTCCTTAGGACAAGACAATCAAAAAACGTCACATAAATATGGGTCTGAAATGCCTAGTTTTCTGTCCGTCTGTTAGTGTTTTTTACAAATTATTTTATAACTTGAGTACTATTTTAGATAGAAACTTCAAATTTGGCACGAACGTGTACCTTGGTAGGTCAAACAAGTATATACAATTTCGTTACGATATCTTAAACAGTTTCAATATGGCGGCCATTTAAAATCTATGATGTTAAATTTTACCGTAATTTTTATTAAAAAATGTTACCAGTAAATAATAAATGTAGAATTTTAAGGCAAACAAAATCATACATTATTTGCTGCAATCGGATAATAAATAATTGAGTAATGAGACATTTACCTAATTATGTAACAACTGTACACGGCAAAATGGTGATTAGTGCAAATTTTGTATATTTATTTCAGTAAATGTCACATTATTCAGTTATTTATTATCCGATTGTAGCAAATAAAGTATGATTTTGTTCGTCTTAAAATTCTAAATTTTTTATTACTGGTAACATTTTTTTATAAAAATTACAGTTTTCGTGAAATTTAACATCAAAGATTTTAAATGGACGCCATCTTTAAAATGTTTAAGATATCGTAACGACATTGTACACACTTGTTTGTCCTACCAAGGCACACGTTCGTGCCAAATTTGAAGTTTCTATCTAAAATAGTACTCAAGTTATAAAATAATTTGTAAAAACACAAACAGACGGACAGACAGAAAACTAGGCATGTCAGACCCATATTTATATGACGTTTTTTGATTGTCTTGACCTAAGGAACAAATACACAAAATTTTTCCAGGGAGTTTGTAAACACCCTGTATAAAACTTGTTTTGGATTCCAAAGAAATTCAAATTGTTTAAACTCCTGAATAAATTTAATTGTTGTTTCTGCATTCCACTTTTCTGACATTTTGAATATATATAAAACTTAATAAACTAATTAAACACAAATTTATATTATATTATCAAAGGGCCCACGCTCGTGGTAACACAAATATTTTGTTATCACTTTCTACTAAGCACTAATACTATCATCAGGCGGTCACATGTTGCGAGTGCAACCGCGAGTAGAGTAGGATCGTGGAGGGGATAGCTTACTTGTCATTAGTAAATAGAACAGGTTCCTATTCACTCTCACTCCCCGTTTGACTAAGCACTAACCACTACTGTTCGTGTAAGCCGGGTATAACATTGGAAATGAGGGATTTATTGTTGTACTGGCAATCGTAAATAAACCATAGATTTTTAGTTACAAAAGTAATTCAATCTTCAAAAAATTCAATTTGCTTACTTCAATACCTAGGTGAATTAACATTAACGAACTTTCAGGCATATTGCTAAGCTAGATTGAATATCGTTGCACCTTGTTAGGAAAGTAAGAAGTGCTACCAGCTTATACATGTTTGCAAACAAAGGGTACAAATACACAGGCAGCGATGCGACGCGATGCGACGTGACGCGACTAGACGCGATATCCAAACACATAGAGGGCGATGCGACGCGAAGCGACTTGGAACTACAACTACAACTACAACTACAAGATATCTCTTACAATTAGAATTATTTGAATAGACCTGTTTATATCTATTCATAGACCAAAGTTCAATCTTTTATTTGGTGTAAAGCAAACCATACTTACTCTAACGGTTTAGTTTTTACACTGCTGAGAAATACTGACAAGTAGGAAATTCAAAACTCGATTTTCTAACGCTCCCGAGGAAGTGGCACTTCTAACGGGTTTTCACACAAATCGTCATATTTTTGGGCAAAGGATATATTAATAAATTACTATTCAAACTAGGCCTAGTTTTGTTAGAAATCTTGTAGTAGGAACATACAAACTTTTGTTTTCAAAATAAGAAATTTGTAATTGATAAATATTTGTATACAGTTCTTTTAAGAACTAAATTACGAAACTTTCGTAAATTTTTTTGAAAAAATACAAAAAATGTTTACTACTTTTTATGTAGGCCTAAAGTTGACTTTTACCTTTCGTAACTGAACATTTTGTGTTTCTTGAGCTAATAACTTTGTAAATTTTACATCTATCATTTTTTACTGGTATATATAAATTTTTCGATCCTCTCTCTACTAAAAAGCTATGGAACACTTTTGGATTGGGGTTCATTTACTATTTTTGAAAAAATGCTTGCAAACGCCAAAAAATCAATTTTCGTTAAGAAACATTAACTTACTTGTACTGGATAGAGCAGCAGCTACTTCAGTGCACAACTTGCCTACCACTCCTCTTTTTCTGTGATTTATATGTTTCGATTCCCAAATCGGGTTTCTTGAAAACACCTCATTAATTAATAACTCACCATCCATCTCGGCTACTGAACACACACTGCTATCGTGCTATCGCTTCTAATCGCTTGAAAAAAAAACAAACTGATTTGTTTCATAGGTTGTCGCGCCTCTTCGCGTCGCGCCCTGTGTGTTTTATGCCATATGTTAATACGTGTTTGATAGTATCGCGTCACGTCGCGTCGCATCGCGTCGCGTCACATCGCATCGCTGCCTGTGTATTTGTACCCTACATGTTTACTGTGACTGATGACTAAGTAAGTTTAGGTTCAGGTTTTTTAATTGATACGGTACTAAAATAAATATAATTTAAAAAACTAAAAAAATACGCTTTAAAAGCAAAGCGAACTAAAAATTTGAAAATAATTGTAAAAAAAAGCGTGGGGTGCTTTTCATCAAATGTTACAAATATTTCATTGGTAGATATTTATAAAAGTAGAGTTATTATAAAAATATAGTATAACGCACCTCACGCTTTTTTTACAATTATTTTAAAATTTTTAGTTCGGTTTGCTTTTAAAGCGTATTTTTTTTAGTTTTTTAAACTATTATTTATTTTCTTATTTTTTTGTCTTATTTTTTAGACTGGAGACCATGATCAGTGCTCACTTACTACACCAAACAAAATTAATGAGCTCCCGAAGTTTCTGCATACGTCGTGAATCACCCTGTACATAAAGTTTTTAATGACACGTGTTCTAAGGACCATGATCAGTGCTCACTTACTACACCCAAAAAAATTAATATTGCATTGGCATCGGTCCTTGATAAGTGTGCAAAGTTTCAAATCAATCCGACGTTTTGAAGGGGGTGAAAATCACGTTAAAAAATTCCGTTACATAGATACATACAAAGCTAATAAAAGCGTATTAAAAATAATAATAATAATAATAATACGATATAAAACACCAAACCTAATAGTTTATAGTGTTTTTTTCAAGAAACACGATGCCCAAGTGAAAAGAACAGTTTATCCATTTCTGACTATAGGTTTTCACAATTTAATTTGTAGGCCTAATTAAATATTCTGATATCGTTTCAATTACCATTATTTATTGTTTTATTTTACCACTATTCTACTCTATCTTAACTTTCCTAGACTTGACCTAACCTTACAGTGGTGGTATTTTAGATAAAACAACTTCTTTAGAGACCATGCGTATCATTGTGATACACAGTTATAAACCCTGTTTATATTATAGTATGTATATATTTGTTAGTACAAAACTAAATTTTACCTCATTTTAAGTAGAAAAAATACTGGTCCAATGTGAAGAATTTTGAATAATAGACCTATATGCTGGTAGCTGAAAGTGTTTTTAAAATTATTCCTTCTATAAAAAATAATTATAATAATACGTATAGGGTTTTCTATTACAGTATCAAAATTGTTTGTAATATTGAAAAATAAGGTATGCATGCTCTAAACTTTCATGATGTACCACTAATGGCACTGGGCCCTAATATGTTGAAATAGCTTTAAAGGTGTTTCTTATAACATCACCTATAGGCCAGTCGGTAGAGGTAATTTTAGACCAAAAGTTCCAGTAATTTACAATACGGCTGATTTTTTTTTATAAGTACATTCAAGTATGTAGATTAACATAAAAAAGTTTACCAGTCTATCGATTTCCCAAAGTCGAAAAAAATATCGATTATCATTTTTTTTTCGATTATCCTTAATATTTTGAGCTGGGATGAAGATAGAGAAAAATAAAAAGTACCACCGTGCAGGGGAGGTATTTTTCAACAAAAAAGGTCATGTGCATTTATTTCGTCCGAGCAATGGTTTGTCTGGAAAAAATCGAAAATGCAGGTATGTATTTTGCAGCAGGGGAAATCACTAAAAGGGGACATCTTATTCATATATGAAGCGTTGGCTCATTCTAAATTGGCCAAATTTTAATATATGAAATTGAAACTTGACGTAGGAGTTAAAATATATATTTTAAACATTTATGCTGAGTCTCAGCTTGGTATCTTGAAAATGACCCGATCTAGGAGTCGATTTCGATTATCGATTTTAGGAGTACCGGACCCACGAACTAATTTCAATCTATTCCAGTTTCGTCAATTTTTGGAATATCAACACCAAATTTGTTTTACAAGTTGAGTACACCAGTATAAATATTCTTAGTAAGTATGGACGATTTTTTTCTTGTTATTTTTAAAAACGAGGCGCTTGAAAATAGTCTTCTGTTTTACCTATTTCGTTTTAACTATAACACTTTTGGATTCAACGACTCCATTTTCGACATTTTTTAACATATCGATTTAAAAATTGGTACAGAAGTTACAAATACAATAGTTTTTTGCTGTACTTATTTTAAAAACTATATTTTCAAAAATGTATAATCTGCAGCTGATCAACTCAAGCGTTTTGATGAAAAATGTAAAAAGATCTAAAATTATACTTTTTTAATTTACTTGTGCTTTTAAAAGTAAATAATGAAAAAGGTTTATACTCCTTGAACTTGTTTGAATATAATAAATATATTTAACTTGTAAAAAAACTTTCAGGTTGATATTTTGAAAATTCTCTAAACTGGAGCCGATTAAAATTAGTTCGTGGGTCCGGTACTCCTAAAATCGAGAAACCCATTGAGTCAAGTGGCTCTAGATCGGGTCATTTTCAAGATAACAAGCTGAGACTCAGCATAAATGTTTAAAATATATATTTTAACTCCTATGTCAAGTTTCAATTCGATATATTAAAATTCGGCCAGTTTAGAATGAGCCAACGCTTCATATATGAATAAGATGTCCCCTTTTAGTGATTTCCCCTGCTGCAAAATACATACCTGCATTATCGAATTTTTTCCAGACAAACCATTGCTCGGACGAAATAAATACATATGACTTTTTTTGTTGAAAATACCTCCCCTACACGGTGGTATGTTTTATTTTTCTCTATCTTCATCATAGCTCAAAATATTAAGGATAATCGAAAAAAAATTATAATCGATTTTTTTTCGACTTTGGGAAATCGATAGACTGGTAAACTTTTTTTTATGTTAATGTACATACTTTAAGGTAGTTATAAAAAAAATCAGCCATATTGCAAATTAATGGTAGTTTTAACCTATACCGACTGGGCTACTAGTCAAAGTCGAGTACATACCTGTGTCTTTTGGCCATCCACAAAAATCTCCAGAGGTACGGATCCGTGGTATAGTTGAGGGCAAGCACTCTCACTCCGGGACAATCCTTTGGCAACCAATCCTTCGGCCAACACCGCGACACCGTCTCCTCACTATCGCACTTCACTGCTGTCACTTCTTCGTCCTCTGCCTCCGCCACACCCTCCCCACTACACTCTGTCAGATTTGACTCCGAAAGATTTCGATGCACTTCGGCCTTAGTCGTCACTTTGATCGCGGGTGTCGAGGAACTCTTTCTGAGCAGTTCTCTTCCAGTGTGATCCCTTGTTTTCAGCTCCCACATCCCTTGTGTCCACGTCCTCTCCAGGGAACCTTTCAGTCCGTGGATGAAGATAACGTCCATCACTCTGTTCTCCTTTCCCGGATCGTACAGGACATCGCAGTGGACGCTCTTCTCAGGTTCGGGTTCGTTGCGGGTGTTGTTCCCTTCGTCCTGGTCTTGAAGGAACAGCTGACGCGGGCGGAAGTTGACTACGCGGAATGTTCTCAGTAGGGGATCTATTTTATTCGTCGGGCCAAATAGAACACCTTCTGTAACACATAAATGTATTAAGTTTCGTGTAAATCTGAAGTACAGATTTAAATTGTTTTTATTTTGCACATTTAGCTTCACATGGACATTTTTAAAGTTCAGTTTTATTTAATTTAGATGTGACATACAGACTGATTTGGAAGGTTCTCACAGATCATTCTGCAAGTGATAATAAAGAAAAAGAGTTATATAAATACAAATCTAAAACGCTCTATTCTAGACGATCAAACATTTTCTGTTTTATGATACCAAAAACAAAACAAAATAAACGGTATCAGGAAACTGACACATACTTTCTCCCTCATTATAGGAACTTACTTTTTTATTTTTAAGAGTAATTTTCCCATAAAAATCCATAAAATAACGGAAAAACCAACTTTTCTCAAAAACGGCTCGAACGATTTTGATTAAAATTTTATAGTTCATAGTACTTTAGGTCCCTAATAAACTATAAAATTTTAATCAAATTCGTTAGTGCCGATTTTGAGAAAAGTTGATTTTTCCGTTATTTTAAAGGTTTTTGTGGGAAAATTACCCTTAAAAATAAAAAATTCACAAAAATGAAAAATACGCCTAGAGATACCATGAATTAGTACCTCCATACCAAATTTTATCAAAATCGGACGACTGGTTTAGGCTCGAGATCTGATAACATCCACACAGACACACACAGAGACACACAAACAGACATCACTCCGAAAACCACGTTTTTAGGTTCAGGGGGACCCAAAACGGACATTTCCACCAAAAACTCAAACTCGAAAATTTTTACGAATACAATACTTTCTCCATATACTATGGTATAGGGGGAGAAAGTAAAACACTTGTAAAATTTCACAAATAATTACAAGTTAGGAAGTGGTTTTATTTTTATCCTACTATGGAATTTCACCAAGCAACTACTATTTTTACTTTAAATTATTTTCTATTTTTAGAAAAAAAAAACTTTATACAAAGATATGATATTGTTTTTAACTTTGGGATACTCATTTTTATATCATTTTTTACAAGAGTAGTAAAAACAAAGATTTTATTTTGTATATTGTCAAAATTGTGTAAATTACAAATATTTGGAAAACTTTTTTAACTGCACAGTTAATGTGCACGTAGCAAAAAGTTCTAACCATACGAGTTACCATCAAAAACCACAATTTTGTGGTAGTTAATTGTCTCCAACTCTCAAAACTAGCCCAGAGCCAAAATTCGTTCAGAAATATGATCATATAGGAAAATAATAATAAATGCATTTTTCATATTGAATTAAAAATACTATTTCTGACCCAAACCATAACAAAATGGCGGCTGAAATTTAGTGTTTTCTAACTGTTCTTTGCTCAGTTAGTTGCATTTACGGATTTCACGTCCGGAGTCAAACATACATATTACTACATACTCCCTTTGTGTCAACGAAAAGGTTGTAGAGGGAACACAGAATTTTTTATTTTCGGACATTGTTTGATCTAGTTAGGGGGTAATCATACGAAAAGTCCCCACTCTTAGGAGTTGAGCGGGGTGAAGGGGAGCTCGCAGAAGGTATTTTTTTTCTATTTTTCACTTATACAGTAGAGTCCCGCTATTCCGAACTAATTGGGACCGAACACTGTTCGGTTCAGCGGGAATTCGGATTAGGCGGATTTCATGAATAATATCAACGTATTGACTTGTAGGCGTAAATTAAGTGCGAGGACATCTGTTAGAGTCAGTTCTATATAGCGTTGATCGGCTCGGAGGAAAGCAAGGAGGAGATGAACGCTCAAACTGAACTCGTATCACACGTAGACGCGGCAAATGCTCTTGACCTCGCCTTAGTGTAGGTTTACACCATCCATTTTTACTTTCTCCACCCTATACGTAGTATATGGAGAAAAAGTATTGTTTTCGTAAAAATGTTCGAATTTGAATTTTCAGTTGAATTATCTGTTTTGGTGCTTCCTGAACCCAAAAAAGTGTTTTTAGAGTGGTGTCTGTCTGTCAGTCTGTCTGTATGTATACACGACCAGAGAGGACGCTATTGGTCCGATTTTCATGAAATTTGGTAAGTAGGTACTAAACCCTAATATCTCCAGGCGTTTTTTTTTTAATTTTTTGGAATTTTTAATTTTTAAGGGTAATTTACCCCAAAAAACCAATAAAAACGACAAAAATGCAAATTTCTCAAAAACGGCTCTAACGATTTTGATCAAATTTCCAGTATTTAAGATGCCAAACAAAATGACACCACCCGCTTTTATCAAAACTTCGGCGTTTTATAATTATGGGGAAATGTTTAAAAATAAACAAGTTTGTGTTGTCAATCTAGCATCGCGGCAGCGGCCGCACAGGGTAGCACCACGGTAGCGAGCACGGCCAGTAATTCAAAGGTCGCGCGATCGAATCCCGCCTGGGACAATAATTGTTTTATACGATTGACGTAGGTAGAATATTATTTTTTTGTTTTGTTCTAAAAAGTAGTAAATAAAATGATTAAAAACAATATTATTTTGACTACAATAAGTTGGGAGAAAGTTTGTGTCAGTTAACTGATACCGTTTATTTAATTTCTCCTGTTTGTATGTTTAAAATATCGGTATCTTTTCTGAACTCTGTTCGGAATAGGCGGATTTTCGGAATAGCGGGATTCGGATTAGTGGGACTTTACTGTATCTCGAAAAATATTCGTCCTAGCTATATAACACCATTCTATACAAAGTTAAAACTGACAAAATTTGCTACATTGAATTCATTTGTTCGCTTTCTCACATTGTTTCCGAGATATGCGCGCTCAAAATTCTGTTATTATTGCAAAAATAATACTTGCGTCACTTTTTGCGCCTCATTTGACTACCTAACTTTGTGTACAACTAAGAGTGATACATTCTTACTTGTGAGGAAAGCCAGAAGTGCCGCGACAACATGTCTTCTGAAGCCGTCAAACAGTAGTCTTTGGTTCCTGATTATGATGCAGTAGAGTGTGACGAATATAGGCACTACGAGGCGGGTAAGGATACTCACATAACTTGTAATCAGTCGCATCTTCCTGCAACAAACATCTGTTATCAAATACTGATAGTTTTGTCTATTCCAGAGTTTTTATTAAACGCTTTGATTTTGCAAAGTTTACAAAAGTATCAATTACTTGAATTCTTAGTTTTGTTCTGTACTTAGGCGTGTAGACAACTAAATTTTACCTGTTACTAATCTATATTATATTTTGTTATTTGCGCCGTTGTTTGGGGGAATCTAAAACATTATTAAGGATTGTTATGTAGACAATTAATTTTATTGTAGTTTGCTACACCAACTAATAATATTAGAATACTCGTATATATATTACTGGTCACAGTGGTCAATCAGCAATTTTATACTACAGCTAGTCATTAGGGGTCTGCTCCAGTAAAAGAGAAAGCAACCCGCGACTCCAGCGCTTCGCCCTAAAGTCGAATCTAAACAGTGCCATTTCTTGCAGCTGAGCGCTTTGACATTGCCTCCTTTTAAATCCATCTTTTGTAATTGAGTACCGAAAAAGAAACTGAATATTCTTTATAAAATTGCAGATCCGGCTTGCGATTCACTTTTAATTATTATTTTTTTATTGGATTTAAAAAAAAAGAGAAACGCAAAACGAATGCGTATTGCGACTATGGTTAAAATGAGACATTGCCATTTTATTATAAAAATAAGCGAAATAAATGGTTCTAAATTTAACATTGCTCTTACGGGATAAAAATCCAAAATGACCGCCACTACAGCAGACCCTTAATGACCTCCACCAGTTATGAACACCAGTCATTATTGATAAAAGCTAGTAGCCTACGATTTGGCTAAAATAGCAATAATCACTTTGTCTAGGCATTATAAATAATATCTATTTCGTGTCATCATATATGACTAGGGGAGACCCCTGCGTGCTCCGCACGCCAACCCCCGGTGCGACCTTCTAAAAACATATGTTTATTTATAATAAAAGTGTAGGATTAATAATAACCTCAAAACTAAGATGTTAAATGTTCAAATCAAATTATTTCTTATATTTTATAACAGCAGTAATAATAAAGGTTAAAAGAACCAGTAAGGCTCAGGTCTACACTTATTAAAAAACCTAACAAAAAAGTTATAAATAATAACTTCAAAACTAAGATGGTAAATAATGTTAAATGTTCAAAACAAATTAGT
>JAGFPH010024618.1:0-11275 GCA_018207615.1 Philaenus spumarius
TAATGTAATTAATTAACCCCAATTGGATCGGTCGATTGGCCGTTCCAGTGTGTACCAAATTTGAACCAAATCGGACCTAAAATGCGGCCGCTAGAGTGCGAACACATATATACATATAGGTCTTACCATAAGGGCCACTGCAATAGCCCATTTTTCCTATGGAAATTCGCAAACGATACAAAGATAGATACAAGAATTGCTCATTTAAAGTAATAGGATACTCACGTACATTGTCACGCATGCGCATTTCAGTACTTTACAGTCATTCAGACTAGTTTCCGCTTTCATAAATCTGCCCCATATTTGCTAGCGGAAGAACTCAATGCTGGTAGTGTACAGTTTTGCCACTTGGAGAGCTGCGGTCAACTCAGAAATATTGATTTCACTCCTGCTCAGCCTTGACGCAATATGCATTGTTTACTCTATACAGATGTAGTTAACAGGTTCAAATAATTTAGGCCTACTTGAAAACTACAAGGATGCTAGAGTCTTTTTGTTACGAATAGCTAGTCCAACGTGAACATCGATCTAATGTGAAGCCTAAATGTTTGAATTTTCCATCTGAAGATGGATAAATGACCTAAACGCGGTGGTATTTTGACTAAAGATTACCATAGAGAAGGTAATGTTATTAACTAAAAGCATTAATTTTACATTAATCCGTAGGCTGCCAAGTGGAATTTAAATCAAAGTAATCAGTTTTGGCACTAGTTTAAAGTAAATTGTGTAACGAAAATAATATTTCTTTTAAACCCCAAAGAGGCATACATTTTAAAAGCGTTTGATGACATTTCTAATGTTAATATATTTTTTTCTTTCAAAACTTTTAATTTTACTACTGATGCTACACTGTGGGTCTGCTCCAGTAAACGAGAAAGCAACTGGAAACGCAAGCGCTTATCTCTATAGCCGTATCTAAACAGTGCAATTTCTCGCAGCTGAGCGCTTTGACATTGCCTCATTTCAAACCACTTTATAAATCCATCTTTTGTAATTGAGTGCTGAAAAGAAAAACTAAATGTTCTTTATAAAATTGCGGATCCGGCTTGCAATTAACTTTTAACTATACATTCTGTATTGTGTGAAGAAAACTGTTCAAACTTGGTACTTCAAAAATGTGAATTACGTGACAAATGAAAAAAAATGTTAAATGTGAAATGCAAAACGGATGCGTATTGTGACTGTGGTTAAAGTGAGATCTTGCAAACAATTTTATGATAAATAAACGGTAGCAGGAACTGGCACACACTTTCTCACAAACATATTTGAATAATCAGATTCACTGTAACTTGTAGGGTGGGGTAGGAGAGGCGATTTTGTATTAAAGTTGGAGATTAACTAATAAATATTATTATTAATAGCTAGAGAGAAAACTGTTCGATCGATTTCGAACAAATTTGCACCAAACACGTTAATTATGTCTGTATTGCACGAAAAAATATTTTGAAAATTTTTGAAAAACAACCCTCTTTATGGCCAAATAACCCCCAAAAATCAGTTATTATTATTATTATTAGCTAAACGAGAATTTTTAGAAACATGCGTTTTATGCATATGGTAGGGTACGTTAAAGGCTACAAATAAGCCAAGTGTTATCAAAATCGTTAGAGCCGTTTTTTTATAAAAAAATAATAACTGTTTTTTGGGTTTTTTCTGCCAAAAAGGGGGTTGTTTTTCAAAAATTTTCAAAACCTTTTTTCGTGCATCTATACAGGCCTACTTGACCTGTCTGGTGCAAATTTGTTTGAAATCGATCGAATAGTTTTTGCTCTAGCTTTGTATACAGACAGACATTTTGTACACACCATTTTTTTCGACTCAGGGGGTCCCGAAACGAATATTTCCACAAAAATCTCAACATAGATTTTTTTGCGATCACTATACTATAGTATAGTAAGAAAGAAAAAATAAACGAAATAAATGGTTTGAAATTTAAAATGGCTCTTATGGGATAAAAATCCATGATGGCCGCCACTACAGCAGACCCTTAAAGTGTTTTTCAAGGTCCCTTACTCGCCAAAGTATGGCTATTAGGGCATTATATATTTTCCTTAGATACTAACTTATGGTGCAAAAAAGTAGGCTCTTGGTTGAAACTAGTGCTTACACTAACTGTCGCGTTATAAGTACCTTATAGTAGTTTTATACAGTATAAGGTCTTTTACTTTGTAAAGGAAAATGGATCTCTCGTTTGTCTGTATGTCTTGTCATAGTCGATGGAATTAATAAAGGTACCGCAATGAAATTTGGTATGGCTAATATGGTTCGTCAGGAGAAAGATTATCTCTGAGTTGACTGCAGCCCTCCTAGTGGCAGAGCTCTTCACTACTAGCATTGCGTTTGAGTAGCATTTTATTCTTCCGCTAGCAAATATAGGGCAGTTTCATAATAGATTGGGCAGTTTTACAAATGATTGGAAAGTTATAGGGTAGAAGAACTGACTTCAGATCTTTGTATAGACGAGAGGAGGTTAACGTAATAAAAGTTCCAGGTACTAGGGTGGGTGCGGGGTGGGAAGTGGACCTAAGAACGTAAAGGGAATCATCTCTAACCAATACCAACGAAAGACCCATCCGCATCAGATGATATCCTAAGGGTATTTTGACGGTGCACTAAATGCTCTACCAGTGGAAAATCGGGATACAGGAGAACTACACTAAAGGTTTCCCAGTTTTGGATTGTGAAGGTGAGGAGGCGGTGTACCAATCTTACAAAAAGAATAATTAAGGGAACGGAAGCAATACTGGGCCACATGGATTGGTACTGTTCAAAACTTACCTTAGAATTTAAATATCACCAAAAGTAGGAATATTTCAGCTTATCTCTTACAATGCACAGGATACCTAAAGGTTACCTCAATAAACTATAGAAATAGGTATAATTTTAGGTTTATTAACCAAGTTAAGTAAAAGTTTATATGCCCTTAATACAAAAAGGAAATTATTAACATGCCCTTAATACAAAAAAATTTGAGATTAAAAAAAAGAAAACATATATATTTTATTAAATTGAATTTAAAAACCCTCCCCGAAAATCAAAATCAAAAACCCTCCCTTTTAATAATAATTACAGAAATTATACAAAAGATTTACAAGTTACAAAATTTTAACATGAAATACCATGGATTTGTTTTAAGAATAAATATACATATATATGTCGTTGGCCAACTCTAAAAGGTAATTATAAATAATTGAATAAATAGACAAAATTAATTATGAGACGTCTCTCTCTATATATATAAAAAAAGGTGTAAAATTTCTAATGTGTAGCCCTTAGGGCTAAGGTCCGAAATGTGCTAGCTTGCTCCTCCCAATTTATTTAATACTAACATATCCTAAATAGTACACATATGCAAAAATTACTTTCAAAACACAGCCTATTTAACACTTAACATAAAAGGAAAAGAACAAATGCAGATAGTTCTCATTTTAAATTAACTTCTGTCTCTAATTAAAACACTGTAGAAATATTTTGTTTATATATTTAATGTTCAGTTGGAAAGTAGGCCTTTTCTAATTGTAGTTGTTGCAGGTTATCCCATTGTTTTAAAACATTCCCTGGAGTTGGACCAGTATAACTGTATAACATAAACAACAATTTCCTTTTTAGAAAACTTGCAGCTATTTAAATAAGCATAAAATGATAGTTCTTTGAGTTGGCTGTTTTATTGAAATTTGTAGCACAAGATGGCAAATTGCTACTTAGATTGTGATGGTTAATATAACATGTGTAATGTTGCATAACACTGTCTGTACATGTTAGGTAAGCCACATGGTAACATAAAAGAAATGTTAACGTTTAGTTACATATCAGCAATATTTTGCTTATAGCTTATTAAAAGTTTTCAATATCTGTTACACTGTAGAAATACTACACAGTTATAGTTAATTAATGCATAACACTTTAGGCTTGTTTGTGGAAATATGTTTAGGCTTTAACAATAACCAAAATGATACCGGCTTTATAGTTTTTGTAGGCTGTAAGATTTACATTTAAAATTTAGGCTGTAGTAAAAAGAAATACATAGGTTTCTCTAATAAATTGAACAAAATGACTTAGGAAGTTGTACATGAATCAAAAGTGGAAATAACCTAATTAAGTTTTACAAGTAATATTTTATAATTATTAAGGTAAAGCTAAAATATTCTACCTGGTATCCGGAAAACAAAAGGTTTAGAAGTAATTCATGTTGTTCAGCGACACACCGCGTTATCGCGATCAAATTATTAAGAATTTAATGACATGACTACCACTTGGCAGCGTCTTCAAGTTTTCGTTCGTAACGGTCTAATGGCCGACGCTTTCTAGAACAATCTAATGACCAAGCAAAATTTTAACTGCATAGATAAAGATCAGCTGATGGTTGTCGGTTACATGACCTCTGTTAAGTTGTGCACGATAAGAGGTAATACCGTACAGAGTCGACATCTGGCGGAGAAAAGGATAACTATTTGGGGACTGTTGGTAAGGACAGATGATAGGAGTTGTAAACTGTCGGAAAGAAGTAATATTTAATAAAGGAAAAAAATATAGGTGGCGCGAATGTCTAAAAACGTCACAGCGGTAGAAACTGAACCACTTCCCTTCACTTCAGAAATGGAGGAAGATGCTTAGGAGATATTTGCGGTGAAAGACGATCCACCACCTGAAGCAATCTAGGGATCATCTTGTCCAAAGAGTCAAATTAGTTTAGTTGACAATTAAATTGTCGCCATTAATTATGTTACATTTACATTTAGTCCAAACAAAGTTCTGAAGTCGGTTCTTCCGTTTTATGAACTTCCACCTAGAACCATTCGTTGACTGGGCTATAGAGTCGGGAACTAGAGGATTATGTTGCAGACGTAAACCCTGACTCATACATACATACTGAGATGTACAGATAGTGCCACGTAGCGTGAAGCGTCACTTGAGCATGCGCTGTAACGTCTTACCCTCTCCTACTCGACTGTGAGTCTTCAGTACAGTCACTACCAAAAAGTGCTGATATACTATCAACACGACTACATAGCAGACATGAATTAGGTAGGGCAGGTGGCTCTGACTGTACTCCGCCGCGAGAGGGGAAATGTGGTGGGAGCCGGCGTAGGAGACTTGCACACTCCCCTCTTCGCGCTCCATCCTAATTGGCGCTATCTGTACCTGCGTGATAATTTAACTATAGTTTGTCTGTCTCACCCCCCCCCCCCCTCTCTCTTTCTCTATCTTCTTTTAAGCAGCATGCTAACTCTTATATATACATATAATCATAATTTCATTAACCAATAGTCTACGTATTTAAATCATACTTATTGCAAAAGTACCCCAATTGATATTTTCTGTATACGTTAAAATAACTAAAGTATATACCAGTAAAATAGATTTGTCCTACAGTACTTATTTCTAGACCAGTTTTGTGCCGATGGAAGAAATGTTAAGGTGATAACAGTAATCAACAATTTATATTTTTCAAAAATTTAATACCAGATTTCTTCAACTAAAGTGTAGAATTTACAGTGATATTTTTGTATCTACTTGATGAAAGTAAGTTCTTTAGAATGTCTGTCAATCCATTTTACATGATACACAATATCTTCAGGTTGCAGCGTGTATAAACAATACCCCCCCCTACTAAATAATAATCCGTCCTGGCGACCATAAAACAAGTGCGTTAAAGAAGGGGCAATTAGGTTTTAAAGATCTTCTGGATGCGAGTCCTGGAGAGGGGGGGGGGTGGTAGTGGCTATAAATTATTGGGGAAAGGGGACGCCGGAAGGAGAGCACGCGAGCGTCTCTTGTAATTGCGCAAGCGCAAATCCGCAGCTGCTACTTCGTACTTAATTGAATTTAAATTGTGTCCAATTCCATGTAAATATGATAAATAGGTTATAAGAACGATAAATAATAAGATTAGGTTATTGCATAAAGTCTAACTGATGAATATAGCCTATTAGAAGCCTACTTATTGCCTACTACAGTATTATCACTTTTCTAGCTTTTTTTAATTATATTACTCTTTACAATGTAATATACTGATATTAGTTAATCCAGAAATGCGAAATAGAAGATAAGTAGGAAACTTAACACAAACAAAATTTTCCGATTAACCCATCAATTTCTAAAGGCAAAGCAAAGAATTGGTTAACATAGCCTGTAGCCTGGTTAACATGTTAGTATTAAACTTAACAATACTTAACAGTAATTATTAACAAAATTACTATAAAAATACGGACAAATAATTGGCAATTTAAAATAATTCGAACACGCAACTGCAACCGCTGACGTGAGTTGAGCGAATTTCCAAAATTAAGTTTATAGGCCTATGTTTTAGGGTTTCAACCAACAATTTGGGAAATAGGTCTATTCACGACGGTGCTGAATAGCTGCAAAATGGTTCGCACGCCATTCCGCATATTGGGAGTATCTTCAACACACAAAGCATTGCGTGCTTCGCACGCCATTCCACATATTGGGATTGTCTTCAATACACAAAGCATTGCGTGCTTCGCACGCCATTCCACATATTGGGATTGTCTTTAATACACAAAGCATTGCGTGCTTCGCACGCTATTCCGTGTTCTGGGGACCATGATCGGTGCTCATTTGCTACTTCCTACCTTGGATCTTACCATAAGGGCCCTGCAATAGCTAATTTTTCCTATGGAAATTCGCTAATGAATCGGTCACGAAGCTTCCAAAATTGAGTTCGTGTGTTTTAGCGTTACTACAAAATATTTGGGAAATCGGTCTACTCACGAGAGCTCGGAATAGCTGCCTCCGTGTACGAAATATATTACACCTAAGCCTCCAGTCCCGGGATCATGTGACATTTCGCTTTAAAGGTCATTTTAAAATGATTTTTTTTTGTATTTAATATTATTCTCTATGTGTTACCTAGAAATAAATTGAAATCTGATTTTTTTTTTGAAATTTCGAAACAAAATTATCCGTATAAAATTTAAAATATCTAAAATTAAGCTACTTCCGGTCTAAAAACGTGCTTCAGTTTGTTATATATTTTGTCTAACGAAATCGTCCCCTAGCGACTAAGAAAACCAACTTGTGTATCAAATTTGAATTAAATCGGACTTAAAATGTGGCTGTTAGTGTGCGAACACATATATACATATAGGGTGGGTGGAAAGAAAAACCCCCCCCCCCCCCCCCCCCCTTAACTTTTGTGTTTGTTAAAACAAACAAATATCCTTTAGGAAAACTGACATAAAGAAAATAAAAATCGGACCACCCAAAACAAAATGGCGGCCCTAAACGTGTTGAAATAAATCGACATAAATTTGCTAATATCTCGAAAAGAAAGAGTTTTTAGAAAAAAATCCAAGAGACAAAAAATGTTTATTCCAAAGTGATTGACGTAATAAATTGCTTCCAAATCGATTTCGTAAACTCCATTGTGGTAGCCCACGAATTAGTGAAATTAATTTCGGTATATTATAATACGTCTACTAATCCTGTTTTTATCAGGATCAAATCAGGATTTGCAGACCACCTTATAGGTAGCTGTCATACATACAAAAGGTTCAACGACAATTTAGAAGTAATGCATGTTTGTAATAAAGGCCGAATTATAGATGCTACAGAAGAATTTGAAATTTATAGAGCAACGAAACTCCAATCCACAGCATTATTAAACGACCAACTATACTTCAAGTCAAACATGTTATTCGACACATTAATCCAGGCACTAAGTCCAACAAACTTCTAATGTGATAAGACATAGAGGGACAGAACCGGTACCAGTATCTATCTAACTACCGAACGTGCACGATGTCGGAATAGTGCGTGGACTTTCCGCATGTTTTTACTTTCTAACCTTTTACGACCTCCGCATGGAGTGAAATGTGTTTTGTGTGTTTTTTGTGTGCAATATATATTTATGTGTTTTTTTGTAAATTGTTCCTGATGATGGGTGAATACCCGAAACTGCGGTAGAACAAGGTAAGATAATACCATACAAAACAGGATTAGTAGACGTATTATACTATACCGAAATTGATTTCGTAAATTTTATTTTACTCCTCCATCTTAGAAACCTTTGTAAAAAATAAAATTAACGAAATCGATTTGAAAGCAATTTATTACGTTAACCACTTTGAAATAAACATTTTTTGTCTCTAGAAATCATTTCTAGAAACTCTTCCTTTTCGAAATATTAGCAACTTTATGTCGGTTTCTTTCAACACGTTTAGGACCGCCATTTTGTTTTGGGTGGTCCGATTTTTATTTTTTCTATGCCATTTTCCTAGTTTTTAAATAGACCTTTAAAATGAGGTATCACATGACCGTACTTTCCATTTAAAAATTTTGAGTTGCCCCCAAAATCCCCCATTTTTAGGGGACACTCAAAATTTCCGATTGCTTCAAAGACACTGTGGGTTAAGTTAGTATCGTTACCCAAAGGATATTTGTTTGTTTTAACAAACACAAAAGTTAAAGAGGGGGGAAGTAACTTTATAGCCACCCTGTATATATAATCTGTAATGACACGCAAAAACGTTTAAGGGAAACCAAGATCGGTGCTCACTGACCACTCCCGACCCATTGCGGTAGCTCATCTCTCAAATGGAAGTTCGCTAATAATCTAATTGTATTTGCTTCAATACGAGCGTAGATGCCGTGGGGGTTGTGAGCTAAGCGAGCACCGAGTCCTTTACTTTCATTTAAAACAATATTTATTCGAATCTATTTTACAATTTTGCCGATAGCCTCTTTTAACCCCAGTATTATCTTTAACGTACACAATCTGTTCCCGTATACCCTCTCGGTATCGCACTCCAATGTGTTTATTCGCTACTTAACATTGTTAATGCATTTCTATTCCCATTGTATGTACAGTCCCGTACAAGTACTATAGACAGGAGGACGTTACGTCTAGAACGTTTAAAATTACATTTAAAGGGTACTTTGGTAAACTAGTTGGAGTGAGTTCACTGCAAATACAACGCCGCGAAAACATCCAGCTCATTTCCATTCCACAAAACCGTTTTGTTTGATACGAAAGGGAATAAATACAACCACTTGTAGATAGATTCGTTTTATTTCCAATTGTATTTAGTTACAGTGTGCACCGAAACATACACTACTAACCTTGTAACAGTTTTAAATGTTATGTTTTTTACACAAATATACAAAATAATTCGATAATAACCGCTGGCGTAAGTTAAGCCAAAATTAAATTTATATATTTTAGGATTTCAACCAATAATTTTGGAAATTGTTCTGCTCACGAAGGCCTCTGAATAGTTGTCTTTGTGTACGAAATATATTAGTAGAATTTGTTTGTACCTAAGCCTCCATATGCAAAAAACCGCATTTTTCTAAAAATTCTTGTTTAGGTAATAATAATAATAACAGCTTTTTGGTGGTTTTTAACCAATAAGAGGGTTGTTTTTCAAAACCTTTTTTCGTGCATCTATACAGGCCTAATTGACATGTTTGGTGCAATTTTTTTCGAAATAGATCTAATAGTTTAAATAATAATATAATATAATATGGATGTGTGTTACACGCGTCTAATATTTTCCATGGTAACATTTTCCTACTTTTGCAATTCTAAATAATCACCTCCTATGCTACTCTTGGTATAAAGTTTCAACTGGGAGAAAGTATGTGGCAGTTATCTGGTACCCTTTTTAACAATGTTGTGGAACAGTGTTCAAACATTACGTTTTATTGAGGACTTGCATTCTAATCTGTGTTTGTGGGTCGTGTCTTTCGTAGAATACAGAAACCGGTAAATACAAAATAAATATTTTTAAATCGATATCTCGGAGTTCCGTTGTTTAAACAATGGCAATATTGTAGCTTGAAAAGAACTTCACAATGTAGTCAATTATTTAAGAGAATTAGTAAAAATCTATTGAAATGGATTTTTATTAGTTAGTTTTCAATACAGGGGGGGTCAAAGTTACTAAATAACGATTTCTCCAAAACTGCCGAACGGATTGGAAAGATATTTGGTATGTAGCTTCCTCTAGGGCCCTAGGTGCTCGCTAAGAAAGGTTTTAAAACAATTTGACATTTTAGGGGGTTTAGGAATGGTCAAAGTTACTAAAAAAAACCACCGAACGGATTAGAATGAAATTTGGTATGTAGCTTCCTCTAGGGCCCTAGGTGCTCGCTAAGAAAGGGTTTAAAAAAATTCCAAATTTAAGGGGAGGTTTGGGGGGTCAAAGTTACTAAAAATCCTCATAAGAAATACATAGTATAATACATTTATGGTATAATTGTTTTTTTTTTTTTTTTTGTTAATATACATTTAACTTTGATTTGTCTATCCGTGCAAAGCCGGATCGGGCCAGCTAGTCCTATATATATTTAAAAAATAAAAATAACACTATTCTCGCTCACATAAGTTTAATTAACAAACGCGTTTCAACGACAAAGTCGTCATCCTCAGTGATACATGAGCTACAACTGACAGTATATACGTAACTCTTATAACTTATGTGAGAGAGAATAGTGTTAATTTTATTTTTTAAATATAAATTCCTTCTCATCCGTCGAGCTCAAAGTGTATTTTATAATATCCTATATATGTTGGTATAGGATGCCGGGCTGAAAAAATCAATTATTACACATAACTATTATCCTTCTTCCGGTCGTTTGGCAGTTACACCATCCGATAGTGAATCAAAAGGGCTACAAAAACGGTGTCTTAATACTTTTTGTTGAAAAGTAAGGTTTTTGAGTAATTTATTTTTGAAATTTTCAAACAGCCGCCATTTTTAAACGCATGATTATATATAATATATTATTTTCATTGAGGCAGATCATTGCGAGGTTAAACTTCATGCCAAGTTTAAACTCAATCGGTCGAACATTTCTCTAGATATTAATTACTTCGTCAAAAATGGCGGATATCTTTAAACGAAGCGTTTTAGGGCACATGTAAATAAGAACATTTTAAATTTATTTCAATTTAAGGAACCCACTCTAGAAGTTTGACGTCCTATTTAAGAAACACCCTATATTGAAAACTACGTAATAAAAATCCATTGCAATGGATTTTGACTAATTATCTTAAATAATTGACTACGCATTGTGCCGCTCTTTATCAAACTACCGTGTTGTCATTTTTTAAACACCGAGATATCGATAAAAGCTTAAAATATTACAATACAACAAAATGAGCAAGCGATTCCATATCCATATTTATGTCAATGGTTTTAAATAAATAAATAAGAAAATTCTACTCAAAAACATCGATCCGTCATTCATGCACAGGCCTGCTGCAATATTAAGGGGATGTGAAACACTATCATCCCTTAAAACAGAA
>JAGFPH010024620.1:0-11273 GCA_018207615.1 Philaenus spumarius
CCATATTTAATCACTGGAAAATTTATATCTTGAAAAACAATAATCACATGTGCGCTGAAAACGACAAACCTTTCATGCTCCCGTCCAAATATGAACGGTGAATAGGCAGTGTTCGTTGAAAAAACCAACAGGAGATGGATCGCCGCGATTAGCGCGCGCGTCCTGTACAGATATTACGAATACATTGTATTACGAGTAAAAGTAGAAACACACTGCCGTCACGTCACGTGATGTCACACTGTCACTTATTTAGTGTAATATCATGCTAAGAAGGAATACTGCTGTCACGCACCGTCACCGTAACACAACTTTCTAGATCATTTCTTTGTTAGTCCGTGCCTGATCAATATCTAAGAAAAAGCAAATAAAAATAATATTGTAAAATCTTTATTTTTATATATATCAATGTATATAGATAGGGGCCTACAACATTTTAACAAATAGGCCTATAGTTTCATAAAATCATATCTAAATCTTACAACACTAATTACTATTTTATAATATTCATAAAATCAAAACTATTTAATGTATCAATATGAAATGAAAAGCAAATAAAATATAATATTTTTAACTTTCTTTTAATATGTAAGTACCTGGAGACCGAGCTAAAGCTCGATTATAAGCAGGGCTATGATTTCAATAATAAATATTGGATTATTGAGTTTTGAGGTTAGGCCTATAACATTAAACAACTAAATAAAGGGTATATACAACATTAGGCTTACCTGTAATAAAAATACAGTTTAAAGGATTAACCACAATCTCAACGCTATGCCTCAGAAATAAGTCAGGCCTAAATTAAAGTATTATTTCAATATCGATTTATTCCTAGGGCCTAGTTCGCTCACGTCAATAACTACTATTATTGCAAATTTCCGTGAACATCGTTTAGGTTAGGCCTATAACATTAAACAACTAAATAAAGGGTATGTTTATTATGTATTCGTTGCCATGGTAACTATTAATAGATACAACATTATTTAGGCTTACCTCTAATAAAATAATTATACAGTTTAAAAGAAAGCAGATGATAATTGTAATGGCATTGAAAACATTTGCATCAGCTGTGCTTTGTATTGTTTAAAATGGACAAATTTCACTTTTTAATTTAATAAAAAGACGTAGAAAACGAATTTTCCCAGACTGGTGACCATTTCCAATCGATTTCTCGTGGCCAAAAGCCTAATATAAAATCAAAAAATCAAAAATCCTTAGACGGAGATTCCAGATCCATTTAGCAGACAAACAATTATCTCTCGCTTTAGAAGATAAGATAACATACAGGATAAAGTTAAATATCTCGGAATGATTTGGGATTCAAAACTGAACTGGAAGTCGCACATCACAAAAAAAAGAAAGGAGCTTGATATTACGTTATTATATGCATACCAATTTTTACAAAATAGGCCTAATGTTTTTTTATTTCGAATTATTGCAAAATAGTTTAACTGAACTGAAATGATTTGGAAAATACGTGAGCTCACGTCTCCCGAAAGTGTGTGAGCAGAGATCTTTGTCACGTGAGTTCACGAGTGAAATCTGTGACGTTATGCCCGAGATGTGAGGTGACAACAATGTAATTCTAGTCCATTGACATACCATTCAAAACAACATCCCACACTTTTAGCCCTTGACGTGACATCACGTGACGTGACGGCAGTGTCTTTTCACCTTTACATTACTTAAAACTTACCGTAACTGAATATTCAATAATAAGTTCGATTCAATTTTGTTCAGTTCTAAATCGGAGGAATTAGTGTAAATTATTAACAATGGTTCGTTTTCGGTTCAGTCTTCGTTTTAAGGAGAGTGTGCCTATAACAACACAATTTTAGATTAACTATTCAATGCATTATTATTAACACAATCCATTATTCATTACTAACTATTAATATTATA
Source organism: Philaenus spumarius (assembly GCA_018207615.1). Classification (NCBI taxonomy): domain Eukaryota; kingdom Metazoa; phylum Arthropoda; class Insecta; order Hemiptera; family Aphrophoridae; genus Philaenus; species Philaenus spumarius. The sequence continues at coordinate 1,900 of JAGFPH010024620.1, forward strand.
GATATACATTAACTTAGTTGTTAAACTATTGCAACTGGAGACATAAAAATGAATATTCATTACTATTGCCACAATTTAAACTAATAAAAAAATGTAGAAACAATAAATCTTATCTTATATAATAATTCAGCATAGGCTTAAACGTTTGGGGACCCTATTGATAACTATTTCTGGAGATCTACCGGGCTGATTTTCGTGCGGTTTGTTTTAAATGAAAGAAAATGTAGCCTAATTATTATCAAAAGATTATGAAAAATCTATTTTATTTTATCGTTATATTTAATCGTGCACTTTTCTGTTGTTGTTTGTTTTAGGTTACAAACCTATTGATACATATTTCCAGATATAAATTTTGCCCTAATACTTTTTTACTATCAACTTATCTAAACGGCCGACCTCGGGAGATGTTAAGGAAAAAAGTTAAGTTGACGTGACTTCAATATTTTCAAAATGGCGACCGTTTAAAACTTTCGAACGGAAATAACGAAATAACTAGCCCTTTCCCGAAAAAATGTCAAGAATAACTTTTTTTGCAAATTGAATTCCCTATCGATTAAGTTCGTTTAAAAAAATTGGTTAGAGAATAACGGACTTATGGTATTTTTCGCCAGACAGTGCATGTCCCTCCCCTCTTGGGGGCGATGTTCAGGATCGGTTTAGATTTAATCAAATCAGTTTCATTTATTTTGACACAGAAAGCTGTTTGTTTATACAAGTTTTTATTAAATTTATACTATTGGTAAGTTCTTTTAAGAATTGTTTCAGTTAATACTAAACTCGTAGGAGTCAGCTGATTTGAATTTTGTCTGACTTATTGTTTGTGATGATATAGTAACAATCGGCACCAGCTGATTCTATTTTTGTTGACTTTATTATTGCTCTAAAAAAGCAACAAACAATATTGTATCGATAATATTGCATTTATAAACATTTTAGCATAAAGTTTTTCGTGTTTTAAAATGTGTTTGCTTTATTAATTAACTATGGAAAGTTACACAAACGCTGAGTATTGCCTCCATTTTACCTCCTAAGTGAAATAGATTCTGCCAATAAAAATATTGCAAATATGGTTTAGTAACCAGGACTACTCTTAAGTACTTACTAATTGCATAAATTTAATACAAATTTGTGTAAAAAAACAGTTTTCTGGGTCAAAATAAATGAAACGCATTTGACTAAATGTATTATTGCAATAAAATAGTATCGCCGTCCGATCCTGGACATCGCCCCCAAGAGGGGCGTGCACTAACTGGCGAAAAACGCCATTCAGGATATGATTCTAAGCGTAAAAATGATTGAAAAAATTCCTATGAAAGTAGGTATGTCCTAAAATGAGCGTTCCGTCTATCAGTCTGTATGCGATATTTTAATTAAAAATTATTAGTTAAAACCCACTAACAATATAGAGATGAAACTTTCCACGTATGTTGTCCGCTTGCAGACTTATTTAGTGTACAAAATCTTTTTACCTTTCTAAAAGGCGGACATTAAAAGTGTTTGTAGATACGGCCGTTTTAATGTTACTTGAATTTGTAAAATTTAATGCCTCAAACTGTTCCTTTACAAAACATACAATTGATTCAAACTGTCAAATTTCAAATATATATATTTACGGATTGATAGTCATGGGTTTGATTCCGAGTTTTTAAAAATCAAGCCATAGGTGGAGCAGGATGGAAGCACCTCAAAGTACAGTTAACCAGAAAAGTCCTAAATTCTCAATTATCAATATGTGCCCCCCCACCATTAAAAACGCGGGGAAAAATAATTTTCTTATTAACACACTGTTATTTATGCACTGATTACAAATCTTATATTGCAATATTTCTGAAACAAACCAAGCGAACGTGAAACCCAAATTTGTTATTTGTCTACCATTTTTGACGAAACTCACTTTCTTTATGTTTTTTGAAGTGCTAAATTTGAATTTTATATTGGATTTTACACATCTCACTTTTGTGGCGCGCTGATAAATTACACTGATAAATGATTTTATTATACAAAGAATTATTTAAATCAGAGGGACTTGAGACTATTTTGTTAGTTATGTTTCGCTGCTGAAGTAGCATTTATATTCCAATTATTTAAAAAAAGATAGTATTACCTTCAACAGTAAACTATGAGCATATTATTATTTTCAAAGTAGGCCTAGTAGAAAGCACAAAATAATCTAAAGAGCATTCCCTCCCGTCAATACGAAAAAAATAGGTGTATACATTCAAAATGTAAACTGAATGAAAACAGTGGCGTAGCGACGGGGGGGGGGGTCCGGGTTACAACCCCCTCCCTTGAGCCTGTAAAAGAGGCCCCAAAAACGAGTAAGAAGCCTCAATAAATAAAGCGATAATATCGGTTACTGGAGGTAAAAAAATGTTTTCATACGTGAAGACAAAATAATATTGGTTATTGGTAGAAAAAACCAATAGTTGAATGTTGACTATAAATCGTATAATTTTTTTGTTTATCCGGTATGGCATGAATTATAGAAAAGTACCTTCCGAGCGGATGCGGGCTGACTTGTAGTGGCGCCAGCCCATCCGGCATCCGTTCCTTCGATGACAGGGTCTACGACAAGGGTGGTATGTGCGCACGCGCATGAGTCATAAAGTGGTCAGGTGATCAACTCGCTTAAGCCCCGTTCCCACGGCCTGCCGTCTGTAAGGCCTCGTCTGCCGTCAACCAGATAACAGGTCGTGGGAACAGATTGCCTGTGTACGCCTGACGTACGGACAGGCCGTCCGGGGCTGCCTGAACAGGTCCCGTACAAAATGGGAAAAAAGGCGGCACTACAAAGGCCTGTGGTCGGAGTTGAGGCGGGCAAGTCTGGTCCGAGGCATCGTTCCCACGACCTGATAGATGCCAGACTAGGCGAGAGTTTCCTCAGACAAGCTGAGTCCGTCACAACGTTAGCAATGGAGTGGACAAACGAGGTCATTATTGAGTTTTTAGATCTTTATGAGGCTGAACCCGCAATTTGGAACCCCCTAAATGAGAACCATAGGGATGGGAACCAAGTTTACGATGCGTGGAAGCGCATTCAGGCGCAAATTAGCATTGAGTGTTCGTTGAAGGATTTAAAATGAAAGAAGGAAATCTTAATGTCAACGTTTAGGAAGTTGTCCTCAAAAGTTAAAAAAATTTTGCTATATGAATCCATCCACCAACAACGCCTCTTTCTCTTCCCAACTTTTTTTAGATATTCTCCACTGAAAGCCACATAACATGCTGCGGCACACGCAACTATTTCATCTAGACTATCCAACTCACTCATAATTTTATTAAAACATACACTCACGCCTGTTCGAATAGCGAATGACATCAATGTAGGAGTGCTGGTCGCCCTGCCAGGCCACTACAGGTCGTTCTAGCCACGCCGCCTTCACAGGTCACGGGCCGTCGGAACGGTCTTGTCCGATGAGACACAGGCGACACGCTATCCGTGTACCGACATCGGGCCGCCTGTCGTCTGCGAACACACTGGCCGTGGGAACGGGGCTTTATACAGTTTAGCCAACCACACAACCCTTACCAACAATATCAACGCCTTAGGCCTTCCGCCTTATTGTATTAGTGTCAGTGATTTGTAACACTTCGTCCGTGCAGTACAGTATTACAGACTTTTCTTTCGCGTTTCCGATTGTTAGTTTTGTCATAGATTTTGTTAGTTTTTTTTAAAGGTTTTAATTTAATCCATTGGTGTTTTCTTCTAATATGAAACGCAATTATAAAAGTGGCGCAGAAAAGATACAAGAAAAAAAAGAGGGATGAAACGTCAACCACAAGTTCTAAGTTATTGTCAGCTTGGCTGCATAAACCAAGGACAGATGGAAATGAAAGTAAATACAATAAATTGTAATAAAAAAATAGTAGGCCTGTACATAAAAAGTAACTGTCAACCATAGAAATTACTATGAAGGATGTCATGGTTTTATTTTTTTACTGAACTAAAGCCTATTGTGGACAGGACATAAACTACTTAAGCACCAAAACAAGTGTTGTGTTACTACAAGAAAATATTAAAATTTACTGTTGCTTTGTTTGTGTTTACGTTTTTAGTAATATCACGGGTTACAGTAGGTACGAGTACATTATGGTATGCGTAAATATTATAGACGTAGGCTTATGTACATCTCGAAGCTTGGGGAGTAGTTTTTTAGAAAAGGCCAACTTACTCGGATTGCAAAAACGCAATCAGGCCTAGTAGTGGTCCTATAATATTTTATGTATTTCAGTTTTTCTAACATTGCAGATGATTTTTAAATGTTAAAATTAGAAAGACATTAGTAGCAATTTTTTAGTCTTGAAATTGAAGTACGCATTCCTCGATTAGCAGGTCTACAAACTCAAAGGTGCAATGTTGAATCAAGAAACCCAGAAGATTATTTCAGAATAGCTGTATTCATACCATTCTTGGATGGATTCATACAACTTCAATCGCGTTTCATTAACCACAAAGGCATTTTAAAATCTTTTCAAAGCCTCTTGCCAACAAAGGAAAAATTTAAAATTTCTGAAGAAAATGAGATGGAAGTAAAACAACTTGTTCACAAGTATGCCACGGATGTTGGTTGAGTGAGGATGCTGCATTAGGTGAGATATCGGTATCGTATAGCTACGTCAATCAACAGAAAAAATACCCAAAGAGTGCTGTTGAAGCGCTAAGTATCTGTGATGAAAATACTCTACCAGCATTTCACAGATTACTAAAAATATTTGCCACGCTGCCAGTAACAACTGCTACAAGTGAAAGGTCTTTTTCGACGTTAAGAAGACTAAAATCCTACCTTAGAAACACAACAAATGAGACGCGTTTAAATGGCCTGGCTTTGCTCAATGTCCATCGTGAGATTTTTATCACAACAAACGATGTTCCGGATGAGTTTTCTTTAAAGCCTCATAGAATGGACTTTGTTTTGTAGTTTTTATAGGACAGGTGGTTGTAATTGTAAAAATGTATCTGTTATTGTTATTATGCGATTGAAAATTTGAAAATAAACACTAATAGTGAAACAGAAGTAAATATTGTAATATTAATTATTAATTTGAAACCACTATTCCTGGTTAAATTTACACTATTAAAAGTAGTATTTTAAAAATTTTACACATTAAAATTTATTTACAACAATTACAACTAATTAATAAAACTAACAATATACGAAAAGTGGTTCTAAGTTCATAAGCAAAGGTTCGTAAAAGCAATGATTAATTAAATTTAAGCTTTTACTTTACCCAATTTATATAGTTTATTTTAATAAATACAACTCGTAAAAAATTACTGTTTATGAGCCTCAAATCATGTTTTTAACATAAAAAATCCCAAAATCCCAAACCCCTCGAAAAGGCCCCAAAATCTCCAGTAACCCCCCCCCCCCCATTTCAAAATCCTGGCTACGCTACTGAATGAAAATGTACATATAATCAGAAGACCTATATACAGTTCTATGAAAATAAAACTGAAATCAAAAAAGTAATATAATGTTAAAATTGTACAGTAATAAAATTACTTGACGCAAAAAATTATTTAAAATAAATTTACATATCAACTGAAATAACTAGATTTACAAATACCCTACATTTACTAAGTACAGTAATGCAAAAAAACTAACCCTTCTTTAAAATTTAACTTATAAAAGGTTTTCTACTTTGAACAATAGACTAGAATATTACAAATACACAGATAAACTTGGTAAAACTAATAAAATCTTGTAAAACAATGAGTGAATATGTGCTCTTACAATAAATCCAATGTTAATGCTATATTAAATATAAGTTTTCCATATATATACGTAACTTAAATATTAACTATTTAGAAAACTAACATAGGCTAGCATTAAAGAACAACAAATGAATAATTAACGACTAAACTCATAATATTTACATTGATTTACATATCCAAGGATGTGCAATGTTAATAGGTACTTTTCCATTATGTTCAATTCCAAAGACCACTGATTTGAACGAACAGCATATCTTAAATAAATTTACATATCAACTGTATGTCCATACAATATTGTAGTATTTACTGTGTTGGTATAGGATGCTTGAACAAACCAATTAGTACACATAACTTAACTGTTATCCTTCATCCGATTGTTTTGACAGTTACACCATCCGATAGGGAATCAAAAGGGCTACAAAAAAGGTGTCTTGACATTTTTCGTTAAAATGTACGGTTTTGGAGTAATTTAGGTTTGTAATTTTCAAACAGCCGCCATTTTGAAACTCACGATTGGATTTAATCGTTTATTTTCTTGAGGTATATCATTGTCAGGTTAAACTTCATACCAAGTTTGAACTCAATCAGTCAAACCGTTCTCTAGTATGAATTATTTTGTACAAAAAACAAAATGGCGGATATCTGGAAAACGAAGCGTTTTCGGACCTATGTTTATAGGAACATTTTTCTTACTTTTTGTATGAGGAATCATATCCCAAAGTCCTGAAGGATTTTTAGTAAACACCCTGTATATATATACATAACTTAAATATTAACTATTTAGAAAATTAACATAGGCTAGCATTAAAGAACAACAAATTAATAATTAACGACTAAACTCATAATATTTACATTGATTTACATATCCAGGGGTGTTCTATGTTAATGGGTACTTTTCCATTAGGTTCAATTCAAAATACCACTGATTTGAACAAACAGCATAAGTTTACATACAAAAGGCTGATTCTTTTTATAAGTACAATAAAGTATGTAGATTAACATAAAAAAAGTTTACCAGTCTATCGATTTCCGAAGTCAAAAAAATCGAGACAATTTTTTTCTTCAAAATTTCTTAATATTTCGGGCTGGGATTAAGATAAATAAAAATAAAAAATACCACCCTGTAGGGGGAAGTGTTTTTCAATAAAAATGTCTTTTGTAATTATTTCGCCCGAGCAATGGTTTGTTTGGAGAAAATTCGCAAAGTATTATTAAAAAGAAAATTATAAAAAAATCCAAATTTAATAATAGTACAAGTAGACATTTGTGTGGGAACTCGGTGCAGGTTAACCAATTTTGACGGATTTTTAAAAATTTGTTCGTCTCGATGAGAAGAAAAAAGTTTAAAAAATGTGTTTGTGCTCTCCCCCCCCTTAATTTTGTATTCAATAAAACAGTTTTTTTTAAGTGCCTACTCACTAAAATTAGAAATACAGCTAAAAACAAATAATTGGCCCTACGGCAGAAATCACAGAAAAGGAAAATCTCATTCATATATGTAGCGTTGGCTCATTCTAAATTGGCTGAATTTTAATATATCGAATTCAAACTTGACATAGAAGTTAAAATAAATATTTTAAACATTTATGCTGAGTCTGAGCTTGTTATCTTGAAAATGACCTGATCTAGAGCCATTTGACTTATCAATGGGTTTCTCGATTTTAGGAGTACCAGACCCACCAACTCATTTTAAACACCTCCAGTTTAGAAAATTTTCAAAATATAAACCTAAAAGTTTTTTACAAGTTAAAAATATAAATCCAACAAGATAAATGAGTATAATTTTTTTTTATTATTTACTTTCAAGAGCATAAGTAACTTAAAAAAGTATAATTTTGGACCTTTTTAAATTTTGCATCAACACGCTTGAGTTGATCGGCTGCAGATTAGTCAATCTTTTAAATATAGTTTTTAAAATAGGTATAGCAAAAACCAATTGTGTTTGTAACTTCTGTACCAATTTTTAAATCGATATGTTCAAAAATGTCGAAAATGGATTCGTTGAATCCAAAGGTGTTGTAGTTAAAACGAGATAGGTAAAACCGAAGACTATATTCAAGAGCCTTGTTTTTAAAAAGAACTGAAAAAATAGTTCATACTTACTGAGAATAATACTAGTGTATTCAACTTGAAAAACAAATTTGATGTTGATATTCCAAAAATTGATGAAACTGGAATAGCGAAAGGGCTACAGCGTTCGGTAAGCAAAAAATCGTGAGGCTCGTTGATAAATCTGATGGCTCTAGTTCATCAAATTTTTAAGATACCAACTTGAGTCTTGGTATATAAGTTAAAAATAAGCTTTTCACTTGCTAATTCGATATATTACAAAATGGCCAACTTAGATTTGCTATACGTATGGACGGAAATGATCGTATAAAGACACATTCATTGATAATTATGCGTTCATAAATTTGATGGCCTATTTAGTTTAAAATTATCGTAGATGTATAATTTTTGTATATTATATTTATACATATATTGTTTATGTATATTTTAAATTTCATACAAAGTGGATGATTATCTTTAGAGAAAATTGATTTTTAAGACAATTTAATCTAGACTGCTTATATGCTAATACGCTGGTCTTCGAAATTGTATTATTTTGAATATAAAAAAGTTGAATTCTTAGAGAAAACGGCAGCCATTTTGAATCCGCCATGTTGAATTTTCATGTATTTTATGTGAATCAGTTCCTCCTAAAAACCCCCAAATAACCAGTTTTCTTTTTCTTTGAGACGCATTTTTTTTATTGGAATATATTATATATTTGGGTAATTTGTTAGATGATTATTATGTGTTATAAAAAAAACATGACATCGTAAAGCTGACACTTTCCTCTTGAAAACGCCCTATTACAACTATGTATTTAATACATTATAACTATGCAATAGTTTGTAATGTACTGGGCCGCGCTTAAAAAAATAGGTTTTCAGCCGTGCGGCCGAGTAGTGCTGCTGCGAAATAATACCTGCTTAATCGATTTTTTCCAGACAAACCATTTCTCGGACGAAAAAATACAAAAGACCTTTTTTATTAAAAAAAATACTTCCCCTACACGGTGGTATTTTTTTATTTTTATTTATTTTCATCCTAGCTCGAAATATTAAGGAATTTCGAGAAAACAAATGTTTTTCGATTTTTTTTGACTTTAGGAAATCGAAAGATTGGTAAACTTTTTTTATATTAATCTACATACTTTAAGGTACTTATAAAAAAATCTGCCGTATTGCAAATTACTGGTAGTTGTGACCTATGCCGACTGGGCTATGTAGGCTACATTTTATTTTTAAGCCGTCTTAAATATAAATAGTAATTTAGGATTAAATTTGATATTTATTTGAATTACTTTTGATATACAAAACAACTATAAACTACAATTTTATTGATATTTTACTTAGCGATTTATATGAAGTGAAGATTAAATTTGAACATGATATGTATTTACTGACTTTGTCTACAGTTTGTAAGTTATATATTTATTTTGTAGTTGTCTTCCATATAAATTAATTGTCAACTAGGTTAAATTTGTAATTTAATTTTAATTGTTAAAATGTAATTACAGTACTGCATTTGATATACTGTAGACTATACTTTTATTACTTTATTATTGACACTTTACTTTGAGATTATTTTATCATGGAGTGTCCTATAATAT
>JAGFPH010024622.1:0-11272 GCA_018207615.1 Philaenus spumarius
GGCGTTGCCCGTGGTGGTTGGTATTTTCAGTCTTTTTAACGTAATTGAATTCTTTTTAAGTGTTCAGTCAGTGAATGGTATTTGGCTTTTATATATAGAGATCTTAAATAATAAAAGCACTATTGTCATAATAATAAAAGATCTGAAATTATGATTTTAGTAACTTTGATCCCCCCAAACCCCTCCTGAAATTTCGAAATTTTTCATAGCGAGCGCCTATTACCCTAGAGGAAGCTACATACCAAATTCCATTCCAATCTGTTCGGTAATTTTGGAGAAATCGTGATTTAGTTATTTTTACCCCCCAAACATCCCTAAAATTTCCAAATTTTTAAAACCCTTTTTTAAAGAACACAAAATGTTAATGGCCCTAGAGGAAGCTACATAACAAATTTCATTCCAATCCGTTCGGTAGTTTTGACGAAATCGTTTTTTAATAACTTTGATCCCCCCCCAAACCCCCCTAAAATTTCGAATTTTTTCAAACCCTTTTTTAGTGAGCACCTATGGCCCTAGAGGAAGCTGCATACCAAATTTCATTTCAATCAGTTCGGTAGTTTTTGAGAAATCGTGATGAGTGAGTGGTATTTCGCTTTTATATATATAGGTAACTAGCTTGAACACACGAGCTTAACAACGGAGCAATGTTGTTTTTCCTGCACAAAATATTAGTTCAAATTTTTTTCTGATGTCACTATTCATCCCAGCGACCTTGAAAACTGTTGATTTGACACTAATAACAGTCGTTTTCGTATTCGCAATATTTTACATACCATCCCCTTCCATACCTATAATATGTGCTCTTGGTGTTTTACCCTCAACATACTTTGATTCAGATAGTAAGTCGTATGTTACCAAAGTTGGCCAATTCATTCCAGGTATACTCATGAAATAATATAGGCCACTCATCCATACATTCGTCATTTTTTATTTTTTTTATTATTACATTAACCCAGCCTAAAAAATCTTTTGGCTTCAAAAAATAATTAAATGAAACATATTTGCTAAGTTGGTTGATATGGTTATAAATTTAATCCATTCAAGAAACGAGCGTTGGTTCAGTATAAGCCTAACCTAATCGCTGCTAAGCTTTTCAACAGAATCAGCTAATATTTATCTGGTACAGAGCTGGGAGTGAAGCCCCGCTTTCCCCATTTTTATGTTTTAAAATAAAAATTTTGCAAATTTATTTTTTAGTGAGCATCTTTTACACCATAAGAATATACTTTTAAATATCCGTATTTTTATTCAGTAGTTTTTGCTTTACGTGGATTCTATGCGTCAGTCTGGACAAACCCGCTTATATATAGAGACTAGCTGACCCGTACGGCGTTGCCCGTGGTGGTTGGTATTTTCAGTCTTTTTAACGTAATTGTATTCTTTTTAAGTGTTCAGTCAGTGAGTGGTATTTGGCTTTTATATATATAGATCTTAAATAATAAAAGCACTATTGTCATAATAATAAAAGATCTGAAATTATGATTTTAGTAATTTTGATCCCCCCAAACCCCTCCTAAAATTTCAAAAATTTTCAAACCCTTTCTTAGTAAGCACCTATGGCCCTAGAGGAAGCCACATACCAAATTTCATTCCAATCCGTTCGGTAGTTTTGAAGAAGTAGTTTTTTAATAAATTTGATCCCCCCTAAACCCCCCTAAAATTTGGAATTTTTTCAAACCCTTTCTTAGTGAGCACCTATGGCCCTAGAGGAAGCTACATACCAAATTTCATTCAAATCCATTCGGTAGTTTTGAAGAAGTCATTTTTTAATAACTTTGATCCCCCAAACCCCCCTAAAATTTCGTTTTTTTTCAAACCCTTTCTTAGTGAGCACCTATGGTCCTAGAGGAAGCTACATACCAAATTTCATTCCAATCCGTTCGGTAGTTTTTGTGAAATCGTGATGAGTGAGTCAGTGAGTCAGTGAGTCAGTGAGCAGTGGGTTTTGGCTTATATAGATATAGATTAGCTGTTCCTCTACCCCACTATGTATCTACAGCATCTGTTTACTTGTATCCTGACCTATATGTATCGCCATTTGTATTAGGGAATCACCCTGAAATATTATCCAACTTAAAAACGTACGCTGACCCTTCTACTGGGAAGGAATAACATGAGTCATACAAGTTGAGATGGTGTGGAACAAACCCAGTGTTTTGAACTTCCCCTTCTTGCCTTGTCATCCCCAATATATATCTTCCTAGGTCATCTCCCAATATATCTGGTGGAACCTAAGGTAATTTGTATTTATTCATTTATTTATGCTTTACAACTCTGAATACACTTTATGCTAGTTAGAATGAAGATGGGGAGCAGATAATAGCGCAGTAAATCCATTGCCAGTAACTAGATCCGAACCTAAGCAATCTTTTAACAAACTGGACGACGCCTTTAGCCTCTTTGCTTCCCACTCTGAACAATTTACAGTTGTATGCCAAAAATAAAAAAAATATGCCGATGTTAGTAGAAACAGAGTACTTACAACCCACATTCTAGTCGTACATGAGCGACTTACTAATGAAATAGCACAGGACCAGCCTTCTCAAAACTCGAGTACTGCACACTCTTAAACAATCATAACAATTTAATACTATTATTGTTGTCAAATGTAAAATTATTTACTGCTATTATAGATGACGGAAATTCCAATTATTGTTATTCTGTACAACGCAGGTTGGTTCTCCGTCCTGAACAATAGAGAAAGTTTTAATGCAAACAAATGCCTTAAGGTGTAACAAAAATATGTATTGCACAGAAAGCACAATTTTGGATCAATTGATTTAGCTACCATTAGTCTCTGAACTGAATCGACGCACGAACTATTGAAGGAGAAACAAATTTAATTTTCTACATACAATTATATTTATGCATTAAGTACGAGGAAAAAGATATAGAATTTTACAGATAATATTTCATAATTTAAAAACCTCGACTTTCCAGAAGTTTATACCTCTATAGGCTTAAACCTTTTTTATTCACGAAGAGTTTTTGGACCACTTCTTTTGTTTTAAAGACGGAAAGAGATATGGACAATCTGATTTGGGTACAGTTATTCATCATTCCATCTATCTTAATAAAGGAAGCTTATAAAACGAATTTACAATACACCAAAGTCCCTCCTCCACTCCCCCCACAACTTGTAAATGTTTTGTAGTGGACATTTTAAGGCTTATGATACCTTAGATTAAACCCCTTTAATACTTATTTATTGCTGTAGTAACATAACAAAGTTCAACAAACGCATTCATTCGTAATGCTCAAACATTTTATTTTCTAGAAGTTTAGGTTATCGTACTGTGAAAATAGCACGGCACTTTACGGAAATTGCTTGTTGATGGCTCTAGGGAAATGTTTTTGTAGTCACGGATAGGCCTACTCTGTAGTGCCTGCATGATGTAATACACAAATTCTTTCTGTTTAATTGTTACCTACATTTGCACTATTCTCTCTTAATAGTCTCAGAAATTTTTTTTTTATTTGTTTCAGGTATAGGCTAATTAGACAAATAATTAATTACTCCAGAGAAGAAATTTCAAAAACTTCAAGAAAACCGACTTTACAACTGCAATAGTTTGATTCCGACTTATTATTTTACGAAGAAGAATATTTGATCTAGTTTCGATACGATAAGTGTAATTCATTTTAACCAAATTACTCGAAACTGTATGAAGTATAATGGTAAAAACCTTGTATTTATGAATTAAAATGTAGTTAATATAATAATGACAAAAATACATTAAGCTTATTCATTTCTACAAATTTAAATTTATTTATCACTATTAACTTTGTCATTAAATTAATCTTCAAACTACGAAATGTTCACTGATTACGTTACCGAGTGGAATAGGGAAACAAACGCGTTAGGTTTTCATGGTACATGGTACTACAGTGAGGGGTCGATTCGTTCTGATTCGTCAGCAATGACAGTTACAAGTATATCTTCTTTATCAGTAATCATCATGCTCATCGTTCATGATTTACTAACACTACATAACCTTATGAAACCCCTCTATTTCGAATCTAAAGGGTATAAACCAAGTACAATTTTGAAGTGAAAACTTATTTAGGTGAACCGAGTACGTTTTGGATGAGGTAATATATACGAACTCACGATTCGCGAGTCGCTTTGAGTTTTTAATTTCGTCGTTGGTTTCTTCTTCATTGGTTTACACACGTACCAGAAGTTCAATGTAACAGCTGATCGTAAAAGAAGAAGACATAGACGAAATAAAATAGGCAGTGGTAAATTCAAAGGCTTAACTCAAAAGCTGTACTATGGGTTTAGTCACGCCACGCTACCGATGAAATAGATATTGTGCTTCCTCATTTTGTAAATTGTGTTATTTTTATTATTATTTGACTATAGACAATCAAGTGTGTTATTTTTTATTTTTAGATTTCAATTTTAAATGGGACAAGAAATAATGATCAAATTTCGCATTAAACCAATATAATCAACGATTTATATGCATGGCAGTTTTCACTTCCAAGACTGTTTTCTTTTCTTTCTTTTTTAATCGCACTATTCCGTAAGGCAAGTACTAGAAGTGGGGTTGTTTTTAAAGAAATTTCAAATATAAAAATGGGCACTGTGAAAAAATCTTAGGTTACATTTTGGTTTAGGTAAATTCTCAGAATAGAACATTTTACCAAATGGCCCTTACAAACATGAATTTAGTGACTTTTTTCACAAATTTTCTAAACATAAAAAATTTGGAATTTCGGCTAAATGCTAAGTACCATTTCTCAAAAATTTCAGAGAACAATAATATGTCTTATCAAATTTAATACTCATTTGACGCGAAACGTTTCAAAAAAGCAGACAAAAAATGAATGTATGTTTTTAAATGTTGAATGTTGTTAATAAAATTAAGCTGCAAATACTTTTTATTCCTCTTAGATTTGTGTAATGTTAGAACATATAAAGAAAGTTAACGGGCGACTCAATGGTAGTTGAAACTATATTATTTATAAAATCAAATATTAGACTTACCGTCTTCAATATTCCACTTGTTCGTCGTTTAGAACGACGGCCGTTTCGGTTATTCAACCATTTTCAAGTTCATTCGGTTTCCCTTCGTCAATTTTGAACACTTTAATAAATAAACATGAAAACACTTAATACAAAACATTTACACGCACACACGAGTTAAAATTGTTCCTGAAAATGGTTGAATAACCGAAACGTCCGTCGTTCTAAACGACGAACAACTGGAATATTGAAGACGGTAAGTCTAATATTTGATTTTATCAATTAACAATATTCGGAATGGCGAAAACAAATAGTAATGATATATTATTTAATATCTTGTGGATTATAAATATAGTATTTGCATAGCATAGTGTTCATGCTAACATTACCCCATTTAAAAACTTGTAGATAACATACGAGAAATGGGAAAAATGTGACAAACAAAAACATGCAGCGATATTTCAAAACTCATCGAAATCTGGATATAATCATAGGGCGTATAGTGCATGAGACATTTTAGTATTAGCTGCGAGGTGTGCAGAAGAGGAGAAACAAGTACACGAATATAGTGCAGATCTACTGCGCATAGTAATCCACAGACCACACGGAAACTCATGAACTGCGGTCATCACTTATTCACTGTCTTAGCTGAACTGGCCTAGCTTGTACTAATGAAATAAGGAGCTAATGTCAATAGTTTAAACCATTGTTTAATAGAATACACAGAACGTCGTACAAACAGAACCAAGCACAAATTGAACTTAAAAATAAACGATATCAGTTAACTGACACAAACTTTCTCCCAACTTACTGTAGTCAAAATAATATTGTTTTTAATCATTTTATTTACTACTTTTTAGAACAAAACAAAAAAATAATATTCTACCTACGTCAATCGTATAAAAAAGTTATTGTCCCAGGCGGGATTCGATCGCGGGACCTTTGAATTACTGGCCGTCCTCGCTACCGTGGTGCTACCCTGTGCGGCCACTACCGCGATGCTAGATTGACAACACAAACTTGTTTATTTTTAAACATTTCTCCATAGTTATAAAACGCCGAAGTTTTGATAAAAGCGGGTGGTGTCATTTTGTTTGGCATCTTAAGCACTATAAATACTGAAAATTTGATCAAAATCGTTAGAGCCGTTTTTGAGAAATTTGCATTTTTGTCGTTTTTTATGGGTTTTTAGGGGTAAATTACCCTTAAAAATTGAAAATAAAAAAAAAATGAAAAAAACGCCTGGAGAGATTAGGGTTTAGTACCTACATACCAAATTTCATGAAAATCGGACCAGTAGTGTCCTCTCTGGTCGTGTATACATACAGACAGACTGACAGACTGACAGACAGACACCACTCTAAAAACACTTTTTTGGGTTCAGGGAGCACCAAAACAAAAAATTCCACTAAAAATATTTTTGGGTTCAGGGAGCACCAACACAGATAATTGCACTAAACAATTTTTTGGGGTTCTGGGAGCACCAAAACAGATAATTCAACTGAAAATTCAAATTCGAACATTTTTACGAAAACAATACTTTCTCCATTTTTATACTACGTATAGGGTGGAGAAAGTAAAAAACTGTCTAATGGGCTTAATTTTTAGTCTGGGTCTTTTTTAGAAGAGGACCACCTTTAATGTAAACATACTGTGACTAAAGGCTATAAGTTAGAACTGCAGGCTATTTTTTTTTTAATGCTTGAATGCAGGTAAACTTACTGCTACTAAAAACTTTTCAAGCATACAAAAATAGCAGTAAGTTGTAACTTATAGCCTTTAGTCACAATGTGTTTACTTGTATTCAACATTCATGGAGGTCTTCTTCTTAAAAAGACCCTTTAGTCTTTTAATGCTAAACAAATTCACAAGCATGAATCAAAATACACATAGAATTAGAATCATCTGTCTTTGTTATCAACGTATACAAATGTAACAATATTGTAAATAAAGCCGCTTGATGGAAATAATCTAACGAAAGTTTATCGTTCGACCAAAATCGATGCGTGTGCAACTAGCGGTGTGCAATACCAGGACAAAATATTCTTACACCATAATTTATGCTACCGTTTCCTAGTTTGTATGTTCGGTTACTGCACTGCGAATCACCGAACATTTCTTCGCACAAGCTGATATGGAAAGAGTTGTCTGCGATCAGCGAGTACGATTTCGTATTATATTAAACTAGGGGAGACCCCTGCGTGCTCCGCACGCCAACCCCCAATGAAACCTTCTAAAAACAAATGTTATGTTTTATTTATAATAAAGTTATATGATTAATAATAATAACCTCAAAATTAAAATAATAAATAATGATAAATGTTCAAATCAAATTATTTCTTATATTTCATAACAGCAGTTATAATAATGGTTAAAAGAGCCAGCAAGGCTCAGGTCTACATTTTAAAACCCTAACCTAAAATCTAGAAATACAAAAATAATTGCTTCAAATTTTGGAATCAGCTCTTAATGGAAATATTGGAACAGACAGCTATATATTATCTGTTCTTTTATTCAATTTATTGTTATGGTAATAAATGTAAATACATGTGTTGGTTTATCATTCTAGGCCTAACCTAAGAATTTTTTCCGACTAAATTTACAAATATTGAAATAAAAAATGTTTTTATCGAAATGAATTATAGCCTATGTTACTCGGGTAAAGCGTAGCTTTTTATCAGTAAAACTATTTTTTCAATCGGTTCAGTAGTGCCAGAGATTACCCCCTACATACAAACAAACAAACAAACTTTACCTCTTTATGACATTAGTATAAATGTATGAAGAGTTAATAGGACAGCCATACAACTTTCCAAAAATCACACTTATAAGGTTTCTCTATGTGTGTATCAACGTGTATCTTTTATAGTAATAAGTAGCAGATTTTATTTAAAAATGTAATTTACTTTAACTGTCATATTATTTTACAGAACCGCTGTTTTATGTTTTTAATTTATTTATTTAATACCAAATGTTTTAATGTAAACTGCAGAACAGCTGTTGTATGTTTTTAAATTCTCATGTATTTCTTATGGGGATTTTTCGTTTTTTGGGGATCTCAAAAACTCCTTAGTTTTTAATTTTAGAAAAAACTTATATTTTTCCCTTGTCCCTTGAATCGATACCTTTAATTTGACACCTCTCCCATCATCCTCCGATTTACCAAATTCCCACAATTTTGAATCTAAAATTTTGCTTACAGAATTATATATAAGGATGTTTACCTGCTACATTGGAATAAGAGGACATTGCGTTGCAAAATAAATATTTTAGTCAAGATGTTTAGTAGGCTACTTATGTTTATGTAAAATTATGGTTAAAAATCTTAGTTCTTTAGTTTGAGCATTATACTTTCAAATTAACTACAAAAAATTAGAGTAAATGATTTTATATAAGGTTTAATGGGTTGACAAACATAAATTAACTCAATAATGTTTTCCTATGCATGTAATTGTATCCTGTATTAAATAGTACCTCTTAATACCATATTCATGTTCACTTATAAGATAATATCGAAGTAGATACAGAAGAAAAGCAAGTAGACCATAAAATATTAGAGGGACACAAAATAGCACGTGCTTTTCGCGGAACTAATACCAGCATACATATGCATTGCAGGACTATAGACTACGTATCTGTAGTCCTGTATTCATTGTAGGGTAACTATAGTAAAATTCAACTCAGAGTGAGGCGGAAGTTGAAGCCTACCGAGGGTCAGCACGGTCGACTGGTTTCCGCTCCACTTCTACCTGAATTTTAATTTTTTATAGTAGCGTTATGAAAACTTTTTTTATAACAAGAAAATATAAAAATAAATCACATAACGTTGTGTATCACGATCGTCTGTTTATTTTGATACCAAATTTGAAGTAAATCGGTAAATGTGGAGTAATTAAATGGCATAGCTTTTAATGTAACCAAGAACTATTGAAGGTGTTTTTAGTTACTCAACATTTACCGATTTACTTCAAATTTGGTATTAAAATAAACAGACGATCGTGATACACAACGTTATGTGATTTATTTTTATATTTTCTTGTTATAATAAAAGTTTGAATAACGCTACTATAAAAAATTAAAATTCAGGTAGAAGTGGAGCGGAAACCAGTCGACCGTGCTGACCCTCGGTAGGCTTCAACTTCCGCCTCACTCTGAGGTGAATTTTACTATAGAACGTTACGGTTATCGAACGCACCGATCACAGAAAATCACTGATATCAGTTGTTTTGCAACTGTGATATTGAAATATCAGTGTAAAATATCAGGTTTGCGATTTTGGCCCCGGTAATATCTCAAACAATTCCGAGCAGGCTGGCAAAATGGGGCGTTGTAGGATGGCGTGTTGGGAATAGGAGAACCGCTGTTTCACTCCGTTCCACTTCCTCAGTGTATCAACGGGTGGGAAAAATATCCAATTAAAATAAAGATTCTAACAATAAACTGCGTTAGACAAGATAGACGACGGAAAATGTTGACTAGGTTGAAGACGCAGTTGGGCGACAATACACTGTCACAAAGTGTCTGATTTAGTCAGCAAGTTTAGGGATGGACAAGAAATTGTGAAAAATTAAAGTACCTAATACTCGACGCACGAGGTCAAGTCTCACAAATGACATCATCTGCACAGTTCGTAACCTTTCCGAAAATAACCGGACTGTGATCGGTGAAATTACTTAATAGATGGATATCTGCCATAGGAGTGTTCATATGCCATCATCACACAACGTCTTGGCATCAGAAAAGTGTGTTTTTGATGAGTTCTGAGGTTACTGACTGAAAATGAAAACGAGGTCACATAGAAAACCTTGAATACCCTCTCCACAGATTTGCCCTCTTCTGATTATAGTTTGTCTAATTGTCTGTGCCTTTAAAAGAAACGGAGTGAGATGATCTGAGAACAATCAAAAAATTCAGGATGTATTGCACAATTGGTGGACGACTCAACCTCAAAGTTTCTTTAACACAATACAAGTTTAGAGAAAGAAAAATATGTGGCGCATGCAGGATACTATGTTGAGAAAATTTAAAGGTTTTGTTTGTGTTTTTTCATGATCGACGTTTATAAAATATTCTGTTTATATTTGATTCACCCAAAACATATAGCAAATATAATTTGTATATTAAAGACTTACAAAAATAGTAAATTAAAAATGTTTCGAAGATATCCTACTAATATTATAAATGTGAAAGTTTGTATGATTGTCTGTTTGCCCGTGTTGACTGTCAATCAGGCAAAAAGTACTGGTGAGATTTGAATGAAATTTGGCATATATATAGATCATGACCTGGAATGAGACATCCTAATAATATTATAAATTTGAAAGTTTGTCTGTTTGGATGTTTGGATGTTTGACTGTCAATCACGCAAAAAGTACTGGTGGGATTTGAATGAAATTTGGCATATATATAGATCATGACTTGGAATGAGACATCCTACTAATAATATAAATTTGAAAGTTTGTCTGTTTGGATGTTTGACTATCAATCACGCAAAAAGTACTGGTGGGATTTGAATGAAATTTGGCACATATATAGATCATGACCTGGAATGAGACATCCTACTAATATTATAAATGTGAAAGTTTGTATTCCTTAAACACCTTAAATTATGGATTAAACAACACCAATGGATTAAAACCTTCTGTTATGGGACTACTTACCATTGTTATTTTCACAGGAAGCATATATTTTAAAATTACTCCCTCCCCGGGCTATTCCTGAATTTATGTTAAAGTCCAAATTTCAAGAAAATCCGACGGTAAACAAAAAATATGCTAATTTTTGCGAGTATACTTTCGGAATTTCGTATTCGGTTCAAGGATTTATTTATTCTTTAAACACCTTGAATTATGGATTAAACAACACCAATGGATTAAAACTTTCTGTTATGGGACTACTTACCATTGTTATTTTCACAGGAAGCATATATTTTAAAATTACTCCCTCACCAAGCTATACCTGAATTTATGTTAAAGTCCAAATTTCAAGAAAATCCGACTGTAAACAAAAAAGATGCTAATTTTTGCGAGTATACTTTCGGAATTTTGTATTCGGTTCAAGGATTTCTTTATTCTTTAAACACCTTGAATTATGGATTAAACAACACCAATGGATTAAAACTTTCTGTTATGGGACTATTTACCATTGTTATTTTCACAGGAAGCATATATTTTAAAATTACTCCCTTCCCGGGCTATACCTGAATTTAGTTTAAAGTCCAAATTTCAAGAAAATCCGATAGTAAACAAAAAATATGCTAATTTTTGCGAGTATACTTTCGGAATTTTGTATTCGGTTCAA
>JAGFPH010024623.1:0-11271 GCA_018207615.1 Philaenus spumarius
ATGTTTTAAATTATTTTATCCTTATTCCTCCTCCTCTAATATTAGTATGGACAAAAAAATATAAATTGGTCATAGAAGTTATCACTTCCAACGTGTGGTCTTAAGCACACTATTTTTTTTCTCAATGTTCTTTTTAAATTTAGATTCTCAGGGTGAAGTAGTACACATAAAAAATATCCAACTAATTTTAAAGTTTTTTAAAATATTTTTTACAAATTAAAAAATTTAAACCAAATTTTGCAAAATTTACAATAAGCCTCTTCAAAAACAAAATACATAGCCTACAAGGCATACTTTTACTAGTCAAAAAAATAAAATCTTACATATAAAAAGAAAACAAAATAAAAATATTCGATAGTGATGAACTATTGTTTCAGTCGACTAGTTGAAAAAGTATTCGACAGGAACTATCGATTAGTATAGTCAAAAATTTTGCAGAATTAAAAACGTTGACTGGAAATAATGCTTTGTATAAAAAAAGGCTTATCTAAGAGTTAATAGGTGAAATTTAAATACCACATTAACGAACGTGTTATACTAAATCGATACTATTTTATTATACTGTAGTAATACACCCAACTAGTGATACGCGATTGCGTAATGTTTTAGCAGATTGTCTCGATTGTTCGAACATCTCGAGCATTAAACAATCGCGCAATCACTACGCTGCAACTTGACTTCTCCGCTATTCCCTAATACGCTCATACTCCCCGCTATTCCCTACTACGCCCATACTCCCCGCTAATCCCTACTACGCCCATACTTCCCGTTTTCCGAAAGCTGTTCCTGTTTATATTCATGTTTCGGCAAACAATACATTGAAACAAAATAAAACATATAATTATGCTACTCCGCTTCATTATATATGCTCAAAATTATTTCAAAGGGTATATATGTCTTATAAAAAACTAATCAGGTTATTATAGGAAATAGTATGTTTCACAACTAATGGGAAAAGTGTGATTTTTCCTGGTGTGAGTTGTATTTAAATTGCATCGTAGACGAGCAATTTAGAGGGAACGAGCATCTGAAAAGAACATTTTTCACGATACTACAGCAAAAAAATATGATTATTAACATTTATTTTTCTTCTTACTGACTGAACAAGGGTCTTCTTTCCCCCTAATTATCCAAGCCGCCCTTGGCAGTGGTTACGCTAGATAGTAGATAGGGACAGCGGGAATCTCGTTAATCCATTCATGCGTATCATGAACAGATGGGCATTATTTCAATATTGTATTGTTGTTATTAGCTGATTTATCCTCACTAGTAAGAATATAATTTATCCTCGCTTGTGCGGATATGACGAACTTTACTTATCAATATAAAAGCAACTGATATTCCAATAGTATCGTGAAAAATATTTTATCATCTTGAAGCCCGGGGTTATGATCGTAATTATTACATCGCCGTGTCACTCGTATGATAGTGTAGGCATACGGAACCTTTCTTTTATATTTGTTACAATCCAGCGCTCAGAGAGCTTATATTATAAATACTTTATGTACAAAATGATTTGGTTTTAGGACTTTAAAATTTATTTCCGTGACCTTTCTGCAAAATACGTGACTTTTCCGTGACCCCTTACTAAAATCCGCGACTTTTCCGTGAATTCCGTGACCAGTAGACACCCTGTATAAGTACTTTTAAATATAGGTCTTGTACCACACAGGATTCGTCAGGCACACATAAGAGTTGAATTATTCATTTTTAACTATACATTAAATCAAATAAACAATTTTGTTCGCAAATGTTAACCATGCTGACAGAAAATTGAATTTTTTTAAACTATTAATAAAGCTACACATACGTTTAATAATCAAACCCTTTTCAACGACAAAAAACTATAACTATAACTAAAAACTTATAACTCATTTATCACTGAAGATGTCGACTTTGTCATTGAAACATGTTTGATTATTAAACATATGTGTGTAAGAATTAGGCTCAAAGTTACTTGTAAGCTCAAAGTTTATTAATTAATAAAGCGATTGAACATTTGATAGAGCATTCAAAGAGATATGCATGAATTGATTTTCTTACTGTATATTATAAACTTTACTTTTAAAATTTAAATAATTGCATTCTTTTATCCCTAACTATATTGTATATTGCGTGTATTATAAACTGTGGAATTAGGGACTTGATGAGATTTGTCAACACAAGAAATATTTCGTTCATTTTTGTATTTGTAGCCATATCTGATTGCTATTATATATAATATTATTTGCATTAGCAATCCTTTTAGAAGTCTTATCGTTTACAGCTGTTTCACCTTTTCAATTCAGGCATCATCAGAACGAATAGTGCACAAAAAACACATTTCTCACAGTTACACTTATTAACAGATTAACAGTTTGTGATATGGTAGACTTGATGACAGTTGCATACTGTGACTCGAATAAATTCAATAAGTGCTTTAAATGTTTCACCAAGTGTCGTTTTATGTTTTTATTTATTATGTTATTATTTGTTTATGTGTTAAATGTCATTTTAATCTGTTAATAAGTGTAACTGTGAGAAAAGGATTGCTAAGGCAAGTATAAATAATTTAAAATATTTCAACATATATGATATTCACTGGCAACTAACCAAGATTTATGTTATTTCTATGTCAAATGCTACAAAATTCCGTCTATTCCATTTTTCTATCTTTACTGGAACCAGAGACATTAAGCCTTTAACATGTTTTTTGAACCCATACACCAATTTTTGCTCCATGAAAACCTTTTTTATTTTAACCCTAGAACTGGCCCTGATAATTCGCCCGGATTTTTTTTGCCTTTTGTAAGCATTTTTTCAGAAATTCGCCAAATATAGTATTTATAACCCAATCCAAAAGTATCCATTGCTTTTTTATATATAAAAAGATCCAAAGAACTCATATATGCAACTAAAAAATTGCTGTAAAATTTTAAAAGTTATTAGCAATGGCGTAACTACATTGATTGGCGCCATCCCGCAGGTACAAGAATGGCGCCCCCTTAAGGAAAAAAAAAAAAAAAACGAAGTCACAACTTCTCAGCTCTAGATGATCCCTCTACACCCGTAAGCAATTCCACCCCACGATGTTTTATGTAACTACTACCTGGTAGTAATTAGACATTATTTTATTCTAAATTGAAATAAAAGTAAATTAATTTAAGTATAGAACATTCTTTAAACAGGCAAGCTGTTTAAACTAATTTATAATCATCTTTAAAAGGAAAAGGAAGACTGCAACTATAAACACCAAACATCAAAGTTTATTATTTACAAAAATCTTGTGAGTTGTTATAATTACATTTATTTAAAATCTCTTCTTTTTCTTTATGTGAAGATACTTGTCGGTTAACACGTAGGCCCATGGTCTATAGCACGAGGGCGGGCTTATACTTTGAAGCGGGTGATTAAACTTTGTTTGTGTCTATCACGTTGATGACGTTGGAACGTTGGTACACACTACGCACACATAATTAGGGTTAGGCGCATATTGGGACGCGTGTGAGATGACACGATCGCGCCATATGCTTCGCGTTAAGGAACGCTTACAACGCAGTTGCTCTCAACTCTCGCCCAGTATATATTTTATTTATATTTTACTTCATTTTATTTTTTAGAATGTTTAAAATGAATGATTCACGGATAAAACTATGTTTATTAGATCTAACCTAACTTAAAATGACTTCAGAATTGCCAGAATTACTTGCTGTTTTTACTAACTACTTCTGATAGAACCGAAACTCACAAAAATGCACGATGATACATAATATGTCCTTTCTATGTACATACCTTACACATTTTCACTTGTCAGTTTATGATTTTATGAAGACATTTAAAAAAATTATTTCATATTAAAATGCAGAGAACATAATATAAAACACAGTTTTAATTCATTAACAAAAACATATTTATAAACAATTCAGTGGACATATACAAATTATTTATTTATTACAAATTATTTTATTAAAAATGATTTTTTTAAAGTTTATTGAAAATTTAGCTCAATTATTCAAATAAATTCAATTTTATTTTAAAAATTTTTTGGCCTCTATCAGCTTTTCCTGAACCAACATCTGAAAAATGTAATAATGGAAAATGCACAACTGGACATCAAAACCTTTGAGCGCTAGTAGAGTACTGAACTCGTCAGAAGTGTGGCGTGAAAAACTGTGTGACTGCCACTGTGCCACATATCTGTCGTGATACGAGAGTCGCTCTGCGTAGCGTCGCGTTACCAATATGCGCTAATCAATTCATTTACGTATGTTACAAAAATTCGAGCTGTGTCACGTCCCATGACCAGCGTCAACGCGTTCCAATATCCGCCTAACCTAATACCTGGATGTTATACATTTGAAATACATCAATGAAATACATTTGTTTGATGGGGGAGCAAAGAGATCGCTTATTAATTACTAAAGTTTAGCAGGCATTATTATTAACTGCTACTAAACAGATTTCTTAACCATAATGATTACGGTTTCCAACTTATGAGCCGTGGTTATATTATTTATGGAACAGTTGTATTAAGATATCTTTTAATGAATTATTGTTCATTGTAAAATTTATTTTGATGATAATGTGTTTACTACATTTTATTTTTTGAATTCATTTAAATATTTTTTATGTGCCCGGTGACCTGACGCGCCCCCCTACACCGCGGGGGTGTTATTTACGCCACTGGTTATTACGTCAAGAAGCAAAAAAAATCCAGTAACAGAAAAAAATTTAACTTTATGCCTTCATAAAAAGTAGTAGGCCTAAACATTTTTTTTTTCAAAATATACAAAAGTTTTATAATTTAGTTCTAAATATAAGTGTATAAAAACATATATCAATTTTTTTTTTAATTTCAGAAAACATCAGTTTTTATGTTCCTACTACAAGACTGCTAACAAAATCAGACATATTTTGAATAGGAATTTAGGAATATATGCTTTACCCAAAAATGAATTTTTATTATAACAAATTGTAGAATTCAATCATAGAATTGAACTGTATTCTTGAAAATTCTTATTTTATAAACTTATTACACTTTGTTTCACTAAATTAGATCAACTACACAATCATCGTGTACAGTTACAGACGCTGAGGACAACGGGAAAAAATAACGGATAACGCGATTTCTAGGGCTTTGAAGAAATGTAAATATTTCACGGAAATACCCGAATAGAATCCGAACTCTAAATGAGGTTTACCTTATACCAAACGAAAATATAGAGGTTTCTCTTCAAATTGATACAAATATCATTATATAAATACATCGATTTGTAATAGATATATTGATTGCAAAATGTGCTTTCTCATCGGTTGAAAACTGTCCAATTGTAACGGTTTACAGAAGACTTCATATTTAAGAAATTATAAGAGTGACAAATGATTGGAAGGTAGTGTTAGAAAGTTCAAATCTTGAAAAATCCAAAGGTCTCCTTATATTCTTTTCAAAGCAAGTCTGGCAATGATTTTGAGCCTTAGAAAAGTGACAAGTTTGTGTGATTTCTTTGTGTTTTCTCGTTGTTTGGAAAAATACAATTTTAAAACCATAATTACAAAAAAAATTTAAATACAAAAATGAAACTTGTAAACATTTCCTTTGAAATGGTTTCTGTTTTATTGAGACTGGATGTTTTTTAGTGGGTGAAATATTTATTGCAAGTTGCGCTGTCTAAGATGACGCATTGTGCCTGTACAGCGAGCTGAGACAACGCTATAGCTTTAACAAAATATGTTAACCCTTTCAGACCCAAATTAAGATAAAAAAAAAAAAAAAAAGAAAAACTATTTAATTTATACACTTACGTTCTAAATAAATGGCTAAATGTCTAATTTTGTTTTTATTGCTAGTAATTAACTTTTAATGACTTGTTGTTCAGGAACAACATTGGGCTCTAGAGGTTGTTTTTTACACCTTCCGTATTACAATGTAACATAGGTACATTTACTTTATGCCTACTTTATTAATTTAATAAAAATAGATATAAAAATAAAAATACTATTTCAAAGTAGAATAGAAAAAAGATTTCTTTATTTCACTTTTACAATTAAAAAAGTGTTAATAATACAAAAACTTCAAAATTTCTTATTTACACTTTGTGGTCACTTTTTTTATGTACTTCATTTTGAATGGAACTGTAAGAAACAGTTCCTGTTTTTGGTTAAGCACAAATTTACTTGGCATTTGTTACACTTTATATGTGCATAGCCCTTTATACAGTTTTTACAACGACCTTGTTTTTCTTCATAAAGCGGTAAGTGTCCAATATTGTCGTACCTTATATCTGATATTGGCCTCACTGAAATATTTAATTTTCTTTTTTTAGTAGGATTTTCTTCTTCTTTGCTAGCCCTTCCTCTTTTCTTTTTAGTGGTAACTTTTCCAGCTTTGGTTAAACCAGAGGCAATGTATGCTTGAAATTGTAAAAGGGTATAACGAGGCTTTCTGTGTAATGATTTTTCAGTATTTCGGTATTGTAACCAGCTATTTACAATTGCAACACCTATTGCCCAATAAACAATCCTCATATACCACTTACAAGACCTGATATCTATTCGATATAGTTCTAACAACATATCAGCTTTATCTACTCCTCCCATAAATTTATTATATTCCGCAACAATATATGGCCGAGGAACTTCAACTGATTTTTTTTCAACGGCACTCCATCTGTTACAATTTGTCTCTGGATCAATAGAAGCATAGGTGGAAATAAAATTGATGGCTTTTCTATCAAACCACCTAACTAAAGAAATGCCATGTGTTGTCTCAACTCGCCAATCTTTACTCCCTCGACCCTTCATTTTTAATTCTTTTTCATCGGCTAATGTACATTTCCCCATTCTATCTTTCCTAATAGTTCCGACACAAAAGATTTCTTTTTGTTTCAGAGCAATAGCCAGCTGGAGAGACGAAAACCAGTTGTCGAAGAATACCTTAAAATTTTTTCCTTCTGGTATATCCTTACAGAGTGCCATGACAATGTCTCCTGAAAAACCAAGTCCTACTTCTTCGCATGTCCCCTTGCCTTCATAAAGACGAAAGTCATACATTATTCCTGATGAACCTGCCCTCATAAACACTTTGTAACCCCATTTGTGAGGCTTATTCTTTATATATTGTTTTAAATAACTTCTTCCTTTGAAAGGTATGATTTGTTCGTCTACAGACTGATATTCTTCCAATGGGATTTTCTTCATTGACTGTAGTAAACAATCTAATAATGGACGGACCTTATATAGTTTGTCATACTCAGGGTCGGATTTTGATTTTATTTTAGTATTGTCAGCTAAATGAAAATATTGTACAAGCTGTTTGAACCGGTTTCGACTCATTACATCAGCAATTGGGGGGTATCGGCATTCTGTTGACCAATACATTCTTGTATTTGCCATTTTTACTATCCCCATATGAATCCACATCCCTAATAGTTGTTCCGTTTCAGCATCTGTCATATTTAAAATTTTTCCATCTTTCTGGTGGGCATATAAATTACTTTGTTCAGTAATTGAACTGATAACAGTTTTGGTAAAAATTACTTTAAAATATTCTAATGGTGTCTCTAATTCATCTGCGGGGAGTCCAATATCTGATTTCCATGTAATTTCTGGGGGCTCAAAATTAATTTTTTTAAATTTATAATCTGTTTTGTTTTGTTTTTTATTAGGCCTAGATGAAGTCTTAGTAGATACTGGTATATCATTTGTCGGTAAGGTAGTTTTTGTTATATCAGCGTCAATAGTAATAGGAAGATCATTCAGTAAACATGTAGAATTATCATTATTACCTGATGTATTAGGTTCAATTGATTCACATGGAGAGTTTTTATCTACTTCTTGAACTATGTCAGATGGAATAAATTTAGTACACAAACTTTCAAACTCATCCTCATCAAGTTCGGAAAGGTTATCACCAATTTCAGAAATATCATCATCTGGTATATCAAGATATATATCTTCTGAGTTTAAATCTTCATAAAACATTTTAATTTGATTAATAAAACTACAGGTAACCTTTTGTGTAAACAAAATTGTCCAAAATTACAAAGTTCACATAACCTCAACCTTTTATTTCAATATACCCATAAAGGCCCAATGTTGTTGGTAAACAACACACACTTTGCACTAATGTGTAACTAAAATTTATATATTATATTCTTTCAACTGTATCACAATAAGTATAATGAACATTTATAAAGCATAATTCAATAATTATACAAAATAAAAACTGCAAATAAAACAAACAAACTCATTTCAAACACAATAGCACAGATCACATGTGAGTAAACTCAGACAGCTGATAGCTTTCAGCATAATAGTGATCTAAAATCAATAAAGTGGCACAACCTATGGGCTAAACTAGTAACTACAAACAAGTTGTTAGTAAACTACATTGGGCTTTAAAAGACTGAAATGAAAATAGCATCTAAAAAGAGAATAAAATACAACGTTGTTCCTGAACAACACTGGGTCTGAAAGGGTTAAATAGGTATAAATTTACCTGTATACGTCTTTTTTCAATCCTTATTATGTTGTTTGATGTGACGACTGCAGTTTCGGGTTACCCCATCTTCTGGTCACACTAATTCGTACACCACAAAAATATACAGTTAGATAAAACTATTTCTCTCACCTATTGAACTTTATCTGGCTTTGGTTCGGGAACTGAAGTCTAAGCATGTTGTGGTAGGCAAACGGAAGTCTACTTTTTTATTTTATTTTATTATTCTCCATTTTAATCAATGTGTCAAACAGTATGTTGGATGGGAATGACACTTTATCGTTTAGTAAATGTTGTTTTTCAATTTTTGAGGCTCTGTAAATGGCGAACTCCTCCCATGAATCCATGTAACGGCCTTTTTTTACATAAATGTAAGATGTTCATGTTAGTTTTTAGTTCATGCTATAGCTTTGTTTGCCAGTTCTAGGGTTAAACTATATAAAAGAGTACTCACGATATTTTCCAATCTCGAAGACTAAGAGCGAGGACGTGTAAATCTGATCTAGGAGTCTCATAATGAGTATAAATATGATTTTTCTCTTCTGAGCCGCAGCAACAAGAACCACAGCGTAAACACACCCATGGATCCTGAAGGAACAAAACATTAATAAATAAAAAAGTATCAAGTACCATACGATTTAACTGTCATTATTATGTTATTGAAAGGATCATTAGTTTTTTTTAATGTTATTAGTTTGTTAAATAATAAGATAGTAT
Source organism: Philaenus spumarius (assembly GCA_018207615.1). Taxonomy (NCBI): domain Eukaryota; kingdom Metazoa; phylum Arthropoda; class Insecta; order Hemiptera; family Aphrophoridae; genus Philaenus; species Philaenus spumarius. The sequence goes on from JAGFPH010024623.1 coordinate 9,194, forward strand.
AAAAACAAACCATTTAAATTAAAAAAATTAAACTGTAAACAGGAAACCAAAATATCCAAAACTACCTTCATTTTCATAGTTTCCGACAAAACTCTGTTTGTATAGTTTAAATCTAGGTTTGCATAGGTTCAAACCTAGTTACAGGCAGTGGGTTTATTTTTGTTATACTCTGTTCTTTCATCTTCATTAGTCCAACTGGTAGAAAGACTCTCTGATTTATGCAGTGTGATATACAGTAGTAGTGATGAAATAAACATTGAAATCAACCTTTGGAGTTATTGTCATAAGTTTGTGACGATGTGGGTTTTTTACAGGGCATAAATTGTGATGATCAACATGCTGCTCTGTAAATACGTTGTAACAAATGCCACATTGATCATTGAGGTTTAAAAGTTAAATCTTTGGAAAGCTAATGTTTTAATCTGTGTAGGAATATTCTTTTGAACCCTTATCATCCATTTAGTCGAAGATTTTAACCTCATAATGTTTCTCGATGTGGCACTCTTCACTAATGAATGCTGTTTAGGAAAACGTTGCAGCGAGCTTGTTAGTCCAGTGATTTAAAGTTTTGATTGTTTTTATTAGTAGTTCTATGATTGTTATGGTGAAATGGCAGATCAATGTAAATCCAGTGAAATGTTAGATATACTACAGGAATCAGGAGTGAGTGGATTTCTCGAATCAGTACTGGAATTTAGGAGAGTTAGACAGTGTTACCTGATTATTTCTTAGATTCCGACGAATCAAATTGCAAGTATTGCCACATTATTTTGCCATATACCCCATATTCTTGAATTCACAATAGAATTTTGCATAACTTTATAATCCTAGTTTTTCTATAATGATCTAGTTTTAAAAATTTAAGTACCCCAAAAATTTTTGAAAGGATTTTTATATTAAACTCACATTTTTACCAACTATAATTTTTTTAAAAGCTTTATTATAGCTGTGAAAAAAATAGTATATAACACTATTACACAATACCTTTTTAAACTAACAATTTTTTTAGCTTTAAACCACTAAAGAAAGTGTGGAAAAACTCTAACAATCATTTTGGAGGATTCTCTTAAGTTCATTTATAAAAAGCTCCTGTACTCTGATAGCAAGCAGTCCACATTATTATATGAGGTATGATCAAAATATATGGTGAATTAATTTTTATAGCAGCAACTGCTGACGCTACATCCATCTGATCTAATATGTCTGACAGTCTTATCTGTTAAGACAGGCAGTGTCAAATTTGACCAAGTTCAGACTTGTCAGGCAGTTTCCAGAGCCGCTAGTTAGGTCGTGTTTACCGTGTCTGTCGTACACCATTGATTTCGAACATCGCATTAACATTAAGTATTGTTTAAAGTTGCAAAAAAAGTGCTGAAGAAGCTCATGAAATGTTCAAATTAGTTTGTGGCGATAATGTGGTAACTCTGAAGACTGTTTACAAGAGGTATGAGCGATTTAAAAGTGGAAATAAGTCGGTTGAAGACCAGGAACGGTCAGGACATCATTCCACCTCAAAAATAGATGAAAATGTGCAAAGGTGGCCAAACTTGCTCGTTCAAATAGGCGAATGACTATTCAAGAGCTCACCGAAGAATTTAACATCTCGTACGGGTCCATGCAAAGCAGTTTAATTTGCAAATTAGATGAGTGAGTGTAAAATTTGCTCCCAGACTTTTGACTGATGAACAAAATGATGTCTCAGTTTGCACAGAATTGAAGGATCATATTCATGCAGATACAAACTTCATAGCCAAAATTGTTTCTGGAGATGAAAGTTTGGTCTATGACCATGACTCTGAGATGAAAATTCTCAATGGAAAACCTCCCTAAAAAAGCACATCAGTCAAAGTCGAACATCAAGGTCATGTTCATTGTTTTTTTTTTCGTTAGTGAGGGCATAGTGCGATCAGAATTCGTTCAGGCAGGGAACGAATGTAAACTCAAAATTTAACAAGAGGGTACTGGAACGTTTGCGAAACGATGTGCGAAGAAAAATGGGCCAATGGCTTCCTTCTTCAAGACGAAAAAGCACCGTGCCACAAGTCGCTTTTGTTCGTGAGTTTTTGGTTTGAAAAAGA